>JABFIG010000040.1:0-166698 GCA_017139545.1 Ambrosiella cleistominuta | reverse complement strand
AAGTTTCTTACTTTACTGTTCTTTCCTTTGCCCTTCAGATTTTCCTCTTCTCTTCTATTGTGCATCCCTTCTGTCTCCTTTATTTTCTTCCAAAGTCACTAGCTTCAATTGATTAACGACCTCTATAGCTATAGCCTCTTTTTAGTTTTGCCTTTCTCTCAATTTGATATATTATTTCATTGAACATCCTTTTAATGATTCTTAAATTATATCAGTGTACCACATTATTTCAAGACATTTAAGCTATGGTGTCTGTGACCTTGGAGCCATACCAAAAATCACAAAACAAGAACAGCATTATATCAAGACCAACTGTTTGGTACATTTTGGTATCCTATTATATTGATAGTCATAGTATCAATTTGCTGATGGACATAGTACTTTCCAGGTCATCCTCCATTGCTTGTTTATTATAAGTGTCTTGCAATTCAAGGTCTGTCAATGCATTTGAAATTTCGGCTGTGAGCCGTGTTGAATGTTGTGGAAGTGTGTCCGCCAGGTGCGGGAGGCCAATCAAATAAAACACACGGCGAACATTATAATTGGCTTCTGGAATGTGTTCTGTGCCAACACATGATCGGTACCTAAAAACAAAACTCAGACCTTGCAGAATAAGATACTGTCGATTTACAGATTGGCGTTTCAGGGCATAATGGATGTAGCCCAAGCCAACACTGAGATTGATTGCCGGATTGCATTCGTCGAGAGACCGGGCCCGCAGAAAGTAATCTGTTCCTTGGTTAGTGACACAACGTACGCACAGTCCGATGTATTTTCTGCTATCTTACGTAAAGCATATGTGTAGCTGGTTGACATAAACAGAATGTGGCCATACAACATAAGAAGTGTCACATCTGGTAATCGTTCCATGGGCGTTGTCTTCGGGTCCCGAGAAGCTATTGGATCACTGTCTACCACATATCCCTCAGGTCCAAGTAGACCACAGTCCATGGCTTTGATCTGTCGCAACAGGAACTTCTGGGCTGGTCCAGAGTTGTACCAAGATGTAGTAGACTGACACATGCGAGACATGATGGCAAACATCCGGTAGGCATCAGCTGACACTGGGTTATCTCGAATCAAATTACGAGATATGGATACACAGGCCTCTTCATCACCAGAGTATGCAGCACATGCTAAAGGATGTCAGATGTAGATGAACAATGTATATTATGTTACTTGAATTGAACTCACCTGCCCAAGCAAGGTAAATACGAGTTGTAAACTCAGTTGATGAACGGAAGACAGTAGAGTCGCGAGCGGCATGACAGACTGAGGCCGACTCCTCATAGTTCCCATCATATGAGGCATAAATCGCATAGTCAAGAAATAGATCAAGCCAGTCAGTGAATAGAATTCCCAGATAATTGTCTCCAGTACTTGCTGCAGAAGGTTCCGGGATATCAGACGGTTGCGGCAATATTGCTGTTGAGTGTTAGTCCCACTTATATATTTCAGGTTACACAACATGAAAACCTGCCTTTTGATAGACGTTTAGCCATTATATCGAGTTCGGTCCATACCCCATCACCTCGTGTAACACTGCGACCATTACTAATATCTAGCAACTTGAGATAACGATCCCAGGTATAAAACTTCTTGGAGGACCGAAAATCATCTATGAGCTCCTTTGCCAAATTAACCCAAGACTCCAAAACCTGTATATCTTCAGATACATGATATCTGAGCTCCTGTGCTTCTCCATACTTATCAATCAACCCTTTCATCCGTTCCTGCTCTGCCTTTCGCCTCTGGTTTGGATCACCCAGGCGTTTAGTGCGAAATCTCGAAGGAAGCATTCCGGTTTCACGTTTCTTTCGCTTTGTCCCCCTCGAACTAGGATCTTTGCGCCGTGAACGAGATGACTTAACTCCGGAACTTGTTGACGAGTCATCATCTGTGTTGATAGCATTGCGCAATGCCAACGCTTCAGTAACGAGGATTAAAGCCTCTTCACCCTCCTTCGCCTCTTCATATATTGTGGCCAATTCTATGCGAGCATCGATGTGACTTTCGTCTGATTCGATAGTAGCCAGGAAATACTCTTCAGCAACCTCAAGATTACCAATGACTTTGAAGCACCGGCCAAGTTGATACAATGTAGATGGATCGTCGAATCCTGCGTGATCTTTCATGGCCTGATAATATGGCAACGCCTTAGCCTCCAAACCGGACTCGAATATTTGATCGGCTGCCAATTGCATCAAGTACGGCAATCTAGTAACTATTTCTAGTGATCCAGGTGTGCTCGGGTGTAAGCAAGAAAGATGCATCTACTTATGTTAGTTCTAATGGTGTCATTAACTTGTAAGATACCGTCTTACCAATCCCTCCTCGTGATGTTGCAGGCGTAATCTATTGAGGCCTAACTGAACCCGCAGCTCTATGGGTAAAGGGTCTGATTGATATTTAATTGCTGTGTGCTTGATACCAGCTATCTGCCGCCGAGAATTGGTGAGATCAAATTCCCGATCGTCAGCTGACCATGCATCCCACACCGAGTCAACTGATCCAGTCAAAAGCCATCTCGATAAACGCTTGACCTCATATACAGCTTGTTCAAAACATTGTGATGCAGATAGTAATTCTGTGTACACAATTACATCACCCCAATCAAACTTGCGCTGTTCGGGCTGTAATTGAGTTGTTTCGAATGTTATGAGCTCGGTATATGCATCAATAGCAGGCATGATTGCAGTTTGAATGCTAGGGCTCTCAAGAGACGCTTCTGCAAGTTTTCGAATCACGTTAATGTCCAGTGGAGTCTGGTTGAGAACCATTCGATAATCTGCAATGGCTGATGCCACATGATGCTGCTCTAGACAGACCTCAGCTCGTCCCAAACGTGCTTCTATATTTCTCGGGTCCGCTCTCAAGGCAGCCGAATAACACAATCGGGCTGTAGTAAGAGCATTGTCAACTTGACCAACTACACTCAAAGCAAACTGAGCGACTTTCAGCCAACTAGCCACATCTTTTGGTCTGAGGTGAGCGCCATATACCATGGACATCAAAGCTTTTCCTAGCATGCCTTCTTCTTTGAAGATAGAAGCAAGTGTAGTCCATGCCTGATGGGTTTCGGCATTAATCCTGATCACTTCGAATATAAAATTGCGGGCTGTTTGGTAATCTCCGTTCAAAAAGGCTTGGTTGGCCTTGGACAAGCGTGCCTTGATGTCACCACGAGGCTCTGCTGCTTTTCTGGGACCTCTGAGAGGCCCTCTTGGCTTTTGTGTTTTGGAAGCCGCCGGTAACGCATCTCCTCTATGGACCATCAAAAACTCATGGACTGAACGGTTGTATTTTTCGATATCATTTTCAAGCTCCAACATATCAGAATCCGCATCTGAAATTTCATCGACATCATATCCTTCGCCGCTAATAATAGATTAACAGCATGATCATGACGTGGGTCATCTCACTTGCTTCACATACCTTTCATTTCTAATGGACTCGATTAAAGCGTGTGACTTCATTATGTGATGGTCAATTTTATCATTGTGTGCTGACATAGTTGAAGTGATAAGGTCTATATTTAGACCATGGTGGTTGGAGTAGATGGCATTTCGGTCTAGATGTTGACGTGTTGGCTATTTTCAAATATCACCTGTTATGTGAGGGTTGGTAAAAATGGGCACCTGAGGGTTAGGGTTGCTTAACAAGGAAGTAGACATAGAAAGTACAGACTTTTTGAAGAGCAGGATGTCAGAGAATTGAAATGCGAATAAATGGTGGTTATTTGATACTAATCTAACATGTCATATTTTGGGCTTCACTATCTCCAGATAACCAGCTAGAGTATCTCATCTCATGGACCACTGCTACCGTGGGTTCAATGGTTCGTTCTATTGTATTATTATACCGAGATGGTTCGGTATGGGTCTTTGTGTTATGGTGAGGGATATGATGGAAAACGTGGGAGAAATGTCAAATACCATCAAATACCACCAGGACTGAAGACAGGATAAACTCGGTGATGCTCTGAAGACCATGTCTCACAAAACGTACAACTACTAAAACCACGATACAATGCATAAAACAGATGAAAAGCAAAGATATAGCGGCACGATGACAAAGAAAAAGGCCAATCGGCAAAGAAATAGAGATCAAAAGGCAGAAACAGGACAAAATGACGCAAGATATATAGACACGGATTATGCACGACCGGGCGTGGATTCAAAGATTGAGGAATTGGGAGCCCGCTCAGACAAGAAAAGAACAGATGTTCACGGAACATCATAATGAAGGATTTAGGCAAGCTTGCCTTCACGTTTGGCCTCTGAAGATAGAGTTAGTATAATCATTAAGTAGATGTACAAATAAGACCAACCTTTAACTTGCTCAAATACCTTGAGCATCTTTCTACGAGCACCCAAAGCATTAACACCTCTTTCTTCGAGAGCCTTGTCATCAAGCTCAATGAGGTCTTGCCATTTCATATCCTTTAGATTATCAGTGTATTTGTGCAGACGAAGGCTACGAAGCCAGCTGGGGATGTCCTGCAGAAGGTTGGGGTCGGTGGGATCCTCCGGGGGCTTGGAAGTACCACGACGACCACGGGGTGAGCGACCTCTAGCCATGTCAGAGTGATCAGAGTGATAACCCTCAGGAGGGACGGTCAACGAACCAAGCTGCATGGGCGAGATACCACCAAGTAGTGGGGAAGCCAAATCATGCGCACTAAGGAAACCATTGTGCTGAGGGGAGGCAAAGTTGGCAGCAGCAACGCTATTAAAACCTGGGATGGGAATCCCAGGAGAACTAGGACGGGAGCGTTGACTAGCAAGCGCAACATTTTGCTGTTGAGCTTGGATAGCGATCATCTGTTCACGGCTGAGAACCTGACCATGCTCATTGATCATGACCACATTATTGGGAAGTTGCTGTAGGCCGGGCGAAGCGACACCATTCATAGGACCAGGAGAGGTGGGGTCATTAGAACGCTGTTTGCGATACTTGCGGACATCATCTAGCGCAAAGCGGTTGTTAACTGTTGATAGAGCGGCAAGCTTCATAGCAGTAGCATTAGCAACCATGTCGGCCTGATTGGTGGGAGTCCCGGCAAAGTTGGCTACCAGGGGCGTATTAACCATACTGGCCCAGTTCCCACTGGGGGCGGTGTACGGGGACATCAGAGGCATTTCAATTCCTGACTTGTCACCTGTGGTCAGAGTGGTGTTCTGGATGATAGTGTTGCTAGTGAGCTTAGGAGGTAGAGGGGAGCGTATGCCACCGGCTGTAGCGGGTTGAGAGAACTGGCCCATGGGAGCATTGGTGGTCGCAGTCTTATTGGTGGAATCTCCATTGTTAGAGTTCCAAGGCGAGCCATTGTTGGCATCATCGGAAGGCACAACACTGTTACGGTTGGAGGCCGGGGGGTTGCCAGTTTGTTGCGTGTACTTGGCCTTCTCTGTGGCGATAGCTGCCGCAGCATCGGGGAACATGGCGTTGATGGTGGAAGGGTCCAGACCAGATTGGTGCTTGCTGGCATTAGAGGGATTACGAGCTAACGAGTTGCGGTTTCCTTCGACATTGAGCTTGCTCATAGCATCATTCAGTCTATTAGACATAGGATCTGGAGTCAGGAGTGTTAGTTTCTTAACATTGCCTCGATACTGATTTTGAATCGCCTGAACAAAGTACTGATCCGATCAGCTCATCTCAATAACATACCCTTTTCGAAAGCAGCTGGAGAAAGGATACCTGCCATTGGATGGCTTTTCCCCATATGCTGAAGCACTTGAATAAAAAACCTAATTTGGACCTGAGTAGTCTGTTGCAGCAGAGCGTACAGCGCCGCGGTACGCTCGGCTTCACTCAGCACACGGAACCATTGCTCAATAGCACTTAATTCATCTTTGAAATCTTGATCCAAAGTGGCAGCCGCCATTTCTTCCAGAGTAGTCTCATATTGATCGATATCGGCAATCCATTGTTGAGCGATGCGATCTTGGGAATCTACTTCACTACCGGACTGACCACCGAGACCCTGGGACTGACCAAATACGTCAGAAGAGGGCCGGATGCGAGCTGAGGGAGGACCTGCAAGACCGCCCATATCGGCAGAGGCCCGCAGATGGCCTGGTGCAATACTTCTAGCTGAAGGTAGACGCAGAGAGGCACCCTCGGGGGTGCTGTTG
This sequence comes from Ambrosiella cleistominuta, assembly GCA_017139545.1. NCBI lineage: Eukaryota > Fungi > Ascomycota > Sordariomycetes > Microascales > Ceratocystidaceae > Ambrosiella > Ambrosiella cleistominuta. The sequence continues at coordinate 160,558 of JABFIG010000040.1, read as the reverse complement.
CGATTTCCAGCAATGTGTCCACTCGACATGTTGATCATGACAATAGGGTTCACTTTGATGGCGATACTGGCGCCAAAAGAAAGGAAGTTGTCTCAAACGTGCCAATCAGAAACGAACGACAAATATGCAAAGATGATGTTAATAGCGTGTGGTCGGTAGTAGGTAACTAGGACAGCGAGATGAAGAGCGAGGGACTTTGATAAGAAAGACTAGAATATAGGTGGCAATGATGACAAAGAAATAGGAAAACAGTGCCTGTCGTTGATATAGAACAGAAAGTCAAACGTGGTAAAATTAAACAAGCTAGGTGGGTGCTTTGCCCAGATATCGAGGACCAAAGCTCAGGATAGACCAGGGGGCAAGACGACACGAGACGAAAGACGAGACAGAGAAAAAAACCCAAGAGAACTTTGGGCTTGAATATAAACAAATACTCCTGCAGAAACCTGCTGACCTCAAAGGAGAATTGCTGATAATCTAAGACCCTCGAGGATAACAAAGAAAAACCACACAATGACCCACGCCTTGAGTTCGTAGACGGGAGGAAAATGTGAAAGAAAGGATGTGAAAGTTTCAAAAAAAAAAAAAAAAAAGCAGGGAAGGCGGGTAGACATTTATTTAATATTCACATGGGTTGCTGGACTGTGTCAGACTCCCTCCCTGCCACGAAAGCCAAGTTGCTGGATGAATGTTTATTCTATAATAACAAAAAATCTTTATAGCTGTATATATGTTGCAGATATTGAGTTATCATAGAGTCGATATTTGTATGTTAAGTATATATCTTATAATGCGATAGAGTAGTGTTTATCAATTGTTTACACTGCTTTAATAAAGAAAATCTGGAAAGTCAGCTTGAAATAGCATACCTGTTGTCCTAGTTCTACAGAGCTTGTTAGGAAGTAAGTGCCAGTAGATACACGCATTAAAGATCAAGAAAAAAACAAAGAGAAAAGAGAAACACTTGTGTACATGCACCATCACTTACTACATTGCATTTCAATAAAGAAAACAAACAAAGAAGGGACCTCCAGCTTCTCACTTGCTGTAACTGATCTTTGTCCACATACCGCCTGGTATTGTCTTATGGCGCCTAGTTCACGTTGTGACATAAGTTATGCAACAATTATAGAATAATACGTTTTTACCAGACCACTAAAGAGCAGAAGTTTAAACCACTTAGCCCATGGATTGCAACGGTAGACAAATCTAGCTATGCTTTCCACCATCTCATGCAACAGTATATCAATCATCTACATGATCGACATTTTTGGAGCCAAGCTTCTAGAAATATACTATAATTGTTCGGGAACCTCTATTCGACAGGATTTGGCTAGCGGAATGCATTACAACTACATTCATGGACTCCATTCTCATGTGCTGTAGCCTCGTGGGTTCTGGGACGGATTACATGATATCCGAGATGTTTTTCAACCCTAATTTAATTTAGTTTAATTTTTACTATCCATCATAAATCAACTAGAGGAATTGATATTTGACACTATATAGTTGATATTTAGATATCTTGGACGTCTTTGTTTTCAACAGGTATCAGTTGTCAGGCACATAGAATATCCATTTTAATATCTTATACTCATGATATATCACGTCTGAGCGGATGTAGCGAGTGGGGGCATGTGTTTGATGAAGCGCCTGATATCTAGCCGTCCTCACATTGAGCGAAAGCTGTCTGTGTTGTGCAAGACTGAGAGACAGCCGCAGATACACTGGCAATGGCCAAATCAAAAGTCTGAATGAAAGCAAATCCGTCGAGGCAGACAAAAACCACTCAATCTCGTACGTTGTAAGACATAAAAAGAAACTATAGAGAGAATTAACCACTCATTACCATTACATATACTGCGAGAAGACATGGCTATCGAGATAGCACTGGTAATAAAAGTAGTGGTCAAGTTTTGTCCAAAGTTTTTGAATTGTTCCTATTTTTCTTTTATTCTGGGTGGTAGCCGATTTAAGCCTTGGTCTTGCCTTCTTTCAGGTCCTTCTAAAATGGATGTTAGCAATAGTGTGGGCTAAGAATGATGTAAATACTGTCAACCGATGCCGTGATTATCATATCTGTATTCGGGGATTCATACCAGAGCCTTCTGGGTGCCGTGAAGAGCGTGACGGTGGTTACGACGGAACTTGGGGTCAGTACCCTTGAGAGAAGGGTATCTGGAAGTCTTGGGGCGCTTGATACTGCATTGATGTTCGATATTAGTTGTGATCCTGGTAACACATGCCATATCGCGATATTAAGCACTTAGACAGAGGTAGGGCCTTGACTGTAAAGTGAATAATCTGGAAATCAAGATGTTGAAGAAATCCATAGCTTGGTGAGAATGGCGAGTACTTACCCGTTGCGGTGAGCCTTCCGCGACTGGTTGTGCTGAGACGAGTTCTTGGACTCTGTTTCAATATGTCAGTTGACTGATAAACGTGCTTAGGATAGGAAATGAATTAGGTGTAGATGTTGTCTTTGTGGATTCGAGATATACATACTGGCCATTGCTGCTGATTTCTGCGGTGAGCTTGGTGATCGGAAGAGCAGTTGGATGTGACTGCTGGAAGTCAAAATTGCTTTTGTCCAAAATTCATCGGACCTGGAAAAATGTGTGGGGAGAGGAAATTCTTGCCCTAGCTAAACCTTAGCCACATTTCTTTGTGGCGCTACCCACACCAAACTCCACGAAAGTGGGGAGACTCTACAACCCCCTGGCCAACTTTTATTTATGTGTAACATGTGACATCTCCGCATATCATTAAGTTATACAATCTATCATGTACATTATTATAACTATCACGTATAAGCAAGTGGCCCCTTGATCCCCTAATATCTTCCTTATAATTTATAAACCCAAGGTATAGAGCTACTTTAAAAGGCTAAGATGTCTTCACCAGCGAAGTTGACACAACTGGAGACTTATGTAGACGGCGAATGTATCTGAATAGGAGAACAAAAAGGAATTCCATTCTGGAAATTTATCGTTAGACTTAGGTATTCAGGATATTAGCCTTGCATCTGAGTTGCAACTCACCTTTCCTTGGTCATCATGATAATTCCTTGTACCAAAAATCCTTTCATGATCTGAGGGCCAATGCCTTTGAAGAGCCCAGCGTATCCTTCTTTCTTGATTATGAATCTCATCACCTCGATAAAACTCGTGAACGGCTTTCCGTTGCGAGATTTCGGTGGCTTAGATTGTAGGCCAACTTTGGCAACAATTAGGGGTTGGGTGATTATTGTTGCCAAAGCCTTGGACATGGCGCCCAGTACTATATTCTACTGTCAGCAGATTGTAGCCAGTAATACAACTGTTTGACTTACGAAAAGCCTCATAAGGCTTGAGATTATTCTTCCCTGTGAACAATGTGCTTTTTATTTTTTCGTAGGCACCATATGTGATCGCTGGATTTACCACCAATACCAAACTGGCTTTGAGACCTCGCCATAACCCGGTCACACCGTCGGGACCGCGAATTACTTCAAGGGCAGTCTCAGTCATACTCTTGCGCTCATCTTTACTTTGCGTTTGCTGTCGTGTTGTGACGACAGCTACGGGGATTGTGCAGAGTTGTGCTATGGCACCGGCTACGGCACCCAATGTCAATTCAACCGCTGTTGAAGGACTTTGTGAGCCTCGTCCGGACTTCATATATAAGGTCCGGACTACGGAATACCAGTAGAAGTACGCAAAATTTGTCGATGCTACACCAATTAAAGACCCTCCAATGCCAGCATACAATCCCTTTACGCCCTCATCGGCCACAATCTTGGATATCGCATCGGTAGTGGAGGCATAATGAATGTTTTTGGTGAGCGCGCCTAATTCACCTGATTCTTGATCCGAAACCGACTCTTTGACCTGGACTTGGAGTTTCGTTTTAACACTGGAAATCACGTGTTAGTTGACTGTATGAAGGTGCTCAATTGAAGTTTTAGGATGTATATGTAGAGAACAAGCCTGCATAGACATTACTGTTGCCTTTCTTATTTCCTTTTTTTTCATGAAATCTTATGACCTTATGTACTGGGGATGTAATGCAATAGGTTGTCTCTTGCGATTCAGTAGAACTTGAAGAATGTTAAGAATATTCACTTGCATATCGAGGGGGTAAACGAGGGCATTTGCAAAAACTGCGCCAGTGGCGCCAGCCGCAGCTTTGCCCCAAGGCGACATTTCCGTGATGCTTTTGGAAGATGACATGATGAAATAGTGACCAGACGTCAAACAAGCGTGAGTTCAAAACGACACCGGAGGATGTGCGCGTGAGAGCCCAGTTGCGCGGGGAGACAAGATAAATGGATGGCGGAATTTGCGTAATAAAATGGAAACGTATATAGTCGTAAATGGTGACAATTCACATCTAGATTGACGCTTAGTGATCGTGATGACCAAAGATGAAGAATGAGATACGTCAAGTTTTATGAGGTCGTATCTGAGTAACAAAAGCCGACTGCGCTTTGCGCCATTGTACCTCGGTTTAATTTAAATACGACTGATACAAAAATAGCGGCAAATGCACGGCATTTCTACTTGCATTGGAACTCCAAAAGATCTGATTATCAAGCCTGGAGGTTAGGGTAAATTCCGAATATTTCCTTGCGCCAGGGACCAGGGGGTCAAGATCAATAAGGATTCAATCACATTTTTTGTTAGCCTGTTTCATGTGGACATTGCACCTCCATGGTCCAACCTGCTTATGATGGCTATTTGATATGTCACAACTCACACAATGTCAAGATACCCCGCGATAGAAGATCAAGCTCAAGTACGACTATGGAGACCCTCCTGATATCGTAACAATGTACTGATTTTGTCATGCTTAGCTTTACGAAAACATCATATCATCGTGCCCAAAAGATGAAAAGTTGAAAAATGCTAGAAAGGCTGCGGAGTTATATCTTGAAGCTGCACATCATGCCCCACCAGGTTCCGAAAGACGTCGCTTAATGACTCGATGTCAATCATTATTGGATTTAGCGGAGTCATTGAAAACCAAACAGACAAGTAGATTACTACACACGACACCAAATTATACTGGTTCTACGAACAGATCACGACAATCTCATTGTGTATCTCGGCGGCTAACCCCAAGAGAACGAGCCATCATTACTCTGTCATCCAAACTTCATGGAAACAATTTTAAGCCATGGGAAGGTGCACCAGATGATTCAGAGTTCAAATTGTACTCATTAAATGATTACTACATGTAGGTATTGATGATTGTTATCCACCCATATATTCTAACCAACACTGCAGAGATGAATCCAAATATTCTCTATCCGTCGACCAGTTGCATTCCATGTCGGGATGGAAAAGGCCCCATGAGATATTCCAGACCAAACTTGGCCATGAGTACCCACCAGTAATCAATATGGCTGTTGATGATACCGTGGATTTGGCTCAGGACGTCACCACTGATTGTTCTGTTGTTGCTAGCCTCAGCTCTGCACTACGTATCATGAGTTCAGGACATGAATCTGTCAGTACATATCAATTTATCTAGTGTTTGATGTATTCTGACATGATATCTAGATTCTACGAGGCATGATATACCCTTTCGATGCAGATCGTGGTATTCCAAAGGCTTCCGACAATGGAAAATATATTTTTAGATTCTACTTCAATGGATGCTATCGTCAGGTGGTCATTGATGATCGACTTCCAGCATCTGACACTGATTGTGCATTATTTGCCGTGGACTTGAAAAACCCTACTTCCATATGGCCTGCCTTGATCGAGAAAGCCTATTTGAAGGTTCGAGGGGGCTATGATTTTCCGGGAAGCAACTCTTGCATTGATCTTTGGACCATAACAGGATGGATACCAGAGCAAATATTTCTACAAAAGTAAGCAACTAATATCCTAATTATCATCATATATACTGACTAGTACCAGAGAGGATCATGACCTCAATGACATATGGAACATTCTGAGGCATGGGTTTCACAAGAATGAGGCTATCTTGACTTTAGGAACAGGACCCATGTCGGAATCTGAAGAACAGGCTACAGGTTTGGTAGCGGAGCATGATTATGGTGTTCTGGATCTGAAAGATGATACTCATGAACGACGATTACTTATCAAGAATCCTTGGTGTGTAGAGCCAGCTTGGGCAAGCATCAAGAAGTCGGATTCTTATACGACGGTACAATTCAGGAGTACAGAGTCTCGTGTTTTCTGGATAACGTTGGAATTTGTCGCTCAATATTTCGAATCAATGTATCTCAACTGGAGTCCTAACAGATTCAAATGTCGACAAGACCACCATTTCACATGGAACGTTCATTCACGATACAATGTATCTGGGACTGTTCATCAAAATCCACAGTATCAGATATACAGTTCCCAAGAAACACTGGCCTGGATTGTTCTTGACCGACACCATCGAGATGAAGAGCTTGATCTAGTACGCGCCCGAGCATCAAATTCTAGAGAGAGCAGTCTAGGTTATATGAGCCTTGCCATTATTGAAGATGGCTGTAGGATACTCAAACTACCAAATTTGAGGTCAACTGTCGACTTTGTGGATTCAAACCAAACTCTTGCGAAAGTTTTCCTGGTTCCCGGAAACCGATATACTGTAATACCACTCCAGGATAATTTGCCACTTCCTGCCTATTCATTTACCTTGTCCTTTTTCACCAATTCTGATATTGAGATCAAGGATGCACCAAACAGATATCCTTATCAGTATACTAAAGAGGCATCATGGGGCCGACGTACGGCGGGGGGGAACCCCTCTTTTCCAAGTTACGGTATCAGTCCACAGTTCCAATTCACACTTAACAGGACAGCCGACATGAGCTTCCTGTTGGCTTCAGATGTATCAGATATACCTGTTCATCTGGATGTTGTCTGGACTAATCCTGGAGAACGGGTCGGCTTCCCATTGGCTCGTCGAGTGGTAGTAGCAGACTCTAAAGAGTATATACGCCGCTCTGCCATCATCCGCCATGCCAATCTTGATGCTGGAACATATAATATCGTATGTTCGACCTTTCAATCTAACCAATTCGCTGGATTTTCGCTCTTGGTAGAAACCAATGTTGAAATTGATCTAGTCAGCCTTCCGAACCCGAATGCCGGTCGTTTACCGCAAAGTTTACCTTGCCTTGTGTTCCCAGAAGGTGTTGGCAGAGCTCGAATTGCCATTGTTAGCCAACGATTAGCCCATGCAATGGTTATGATGCAGGAAGATCCAATTTTGGACACACGATCAGGGCCAACAATTTCTTCATCTTATCGCATATCTGTCTGCTACGGGTGGGGCTCGACACAAAACGAGATTGCGGCTTCTAGCAACGGGGCTTTCGAAGAAAATATTTCCATCTTGAAGACTCCGGATTTTGACGTAGAACCCGCGAGGGTTGTGGAATCTGGCCTTTGGATTGTCGTGGAGCGTATTGGTGGTCGTTCGAGTTCTGAAGCTGTACAGCTTCAAGTATATAGCGATCGGGTCTTACAGATAGGCACATGGGAGGGCCGTGATTGACTAGTCAATAAGGCGGTTCAGAATACCCACTTTCAAAGCTGATATAATCCAGTGCCCAGCCACTAGTATAACGGTCCTTTCTCAACCAACTTATGTAGCCAGTATCCTGGAAGTTCACCGTAAATTGTTTGGCATTACAGAACTATAGATTACAACTATTATGACATATTTCGTGGGGCTATTGTACACACTCGTGATCCATTATGAGAAATCGGATTTCGTGACGCCCGGATCCTGTTACACTACGGGGTCACCGGCAATGATATGATAGTATTTATACGCCGTGGACAGTACGCCTACGACGTCCCTTTTTGTGGCCATCCGGACGATGCGATAATACCTCGCGCAGATCCGGATCATCCATACTACGTTCAGGGTGACGTGATCTTACATGCCTATTATAAGTTAGTATGAGGGAAGTAGATGATAGATAATGGTAACAAGTCTAACCTTTGTAGATTGTCAGGACGCGGGTATTTTCTTTCATGGTCCTTGCAAAATGGACATTGGTATTTGGGTGCCATATGGATGTGGCTATGACGGACCATTTCATTCTTTCTCTTGAAACCTTCCCCTCCTTCGCCTCTAGGACATCCAGGGTGGGGGCAATAGTGTGGTCTACTAGAGGAGTGGACATTCAGGTGAGAATTGAGTAGATACTGAGTAGTGAAGGGGGGTACATTGCAATCTTTGTGTGGGCACTTATATTCAGCCTTGGTCGAGGATACGGAACCATCGGGACTGTGGCGGGATCTGTAGGGTATGTCGTATCCTGCCGGGCCATGATCATATGAATGCATGGTAGGCTGTGATGAACTTAATTGATAGATGGATGATGATGCGGCCGAAACTACAGAATACGCCGGTGGGCTATTACTGTAGATGCTGGAGTCAATGCTAACAGCTGATGCTACGGAGCTTCTGTGGCGAGATGAGGTCACTGATGATGTTATTGGTCGTGGGAGAACATCACCAACAACAGATGACAATGATGGGAGTTGCTGTCCACCAGCTCCAGGTGGGCTGTGTCTGAGATATGCCGCATGAGGGAATGTCGAGTCATGACCTGTATACCGACTATGCATCAAGGGCATCTGGTAGTCATATCCATAGAGATTTCCATCGGGGACAGAGTTATGACGTGGATGCAATACATTTCCATCCATTGGCCGAGGCTCAATAGCTTGCAAACGGTCTCTTTGGATCCACCAGGACCCAGGTGTAGACCCTGAGATTCTAACCGAGTTGATTGCGTCAGAGGCCATGGACTCCAACGCATTGGACGAGTCTTCATGCTCTGAATCAGCTGAATCCACAGTAGAACATCGTTGCCTGGAAAGAGAACGTTCGCTTATCCGCTGACTGGGGATATGGCTACGTTGATGGAAAGGAAACTGGTGAACAGAGGAAAGAGATGGCGACCGAGCATAGTCATCGTCCAGATCGTCATCAGGTGACAGATGTCGCTGATATCTGCCACGATGGTGGTCAGAGAAGGACTGAAACTCGGGGCTTCGACGAGCAAGAGGGGTATCATTGTCCGAGTCGCTGTGGTATGGATTCGTCAGAGAGGACCGAGTGGAGCCAGTATAAGAGGACATGGTAACAGGGATGTTTATGATAGACATCAAATTTGGGGTTCACTGTCAACTTCCAGACACTCAGATAATGTGCAGAGAAGACCAAGTCCCCGCAAACAGTTTATTAGGTTTAACTACGTCTCTTTGAATGATGGAGACGAAGTACACCCCAGTTCTTGATATGGTAAATTAGATATAAAAATAATAAATTAAATGAAGGAAAAGAAAGCTCGTACGTATATTGGAGCAACAACAGTTGATGGGTTTTCGTGTGTCGAACTGGAGATAAAAGACCGAGTTAAAGGATAAGAATGACATTGACACATGTCAATAATACAACAATCGCAACATTTAGCTGTGAGTAAATAGGTAAAAGTTAAGCTTGCTGTGACTGCGGCTCCTGTGGTTCTTATGCATGTTATGACAATATGGGGTAATGAAGATGGAATGAGAACTTGAACGCAGAAGAATGGCAAGGAATAATTGAAGCTAGGACTGGGGGGAAGAGAAAGATGGAGAAATGGGGAAGAAAAAGAAGACAGAAAAGCCCAGCCATAACATGATGAATATGACCGCAAGAAGGATGATGTAGGTTGATCTGGGGAAGCTGCAGCTCTATGGAGAATAATGACGCCTGAGATAAACTCAAGTGAATTAACCGTCCTATGGACCAGGGTCTTGACGGGTTGGCCGAGTCGACACATAAAACTTTTACAGCCAGCACATATATATTTGACGTGGAATAGATGTGCCCTTACATGTGATGGAGAACCTTCATCCATAGTTGCTGATACATGGCGATGTGTTTCCGTTCGTAGCGTATATTATGGTGATCTGTGGTATATATCATGAGTTTGAACTCAGTAGAATTTAAGTCCAAATGACGCTCAGGTCGCGAGGTCTTTTAGCCTTTATTCTCTTTTTCTTTTCTCGCTTTTGGAGGTGGTGCGCAGGGTGAGATCATGCAATAGTCTCGTGATCCATTTCCTTGGATCATTCCTTGTTCATTTCAATCCAGTGGAAAATATCACCGGGCTCGGAGAAAGTTTTGCCATTCTCCTGCTTCAACGTAAATCTGGGAGCCTTCGCTGGGTAGATGATTTTATCCCCCACTTCCCTACATCCAATGGCACCCTAAAGTTGTGAAAATATTTCTTCAATCTATGCTCTGTTACGCGATGAATTATAGTATGCGGGTAGGCACAGTGTGCAAACCCCTAAGTCACAAAACTCCACATTTGGGGAAAAGACTGGGAAATTTCCCCAGATTTTCACTTGTCACATCGGAAATCAATCAGCCGCTGCCCCCTTTCAAGTGGGAATGCGGCTCATTTGTTTCCAGGGAAGGAGGTAGTGGTGTTTAGTTTTAATTATTCGTTCTTCTATTTTGTTCTTCATAAGAACAATAAGATAATATTTATTTCAACAATAATATCCAGGCAACAATTCACATTCACTTAACAACCCAAGGTCATTTATATCCTCTTAACACAGAGCACGTCATGTCAGCAACAACATTGGTTCTCCATCCTTCTTCTGTCTTGGTGATTCCGGGGTAGCAGGGATATTGACTGGCATAAAGGCTCGATACAACGTTCCCCGTAAATACCCCATACTAGGAAGCTCTGTGTGGATGAGATGCATGGGGTAACAGCCGACATCCCTCAGTTAATGACCTAAGACGCCAAAGGAACAGGTGCATCCGCGATAAGATGAACTCATTGATGTTCCATAATGCATTGAGTAATAACCTGTCTGGTGTCCTGATTAATTACTTCCGTCATCAGAAAAGGTAAAACTGTCATGTATTCATCTTGAATTTTTGTTTGTTAGTTTTATTTTTCTTCTCCTTTTTCTTTATTTCTTCTTGTTTCCTTTTGCAAGAATAGTCCAAAGCAAATATTTGAATCGCCCTCTGGCCTTGTCTCACATGACGCAAAATGGACAAACTGAAAAGTGGACTCATGCACACAAAATAAATAGGATCACCGTGGGAAGACTGTATGAGTGGGTCCCCATTCGATTCAGTAGTCAAGCCTAAATGATTCAGTACACCTGCTACACTGTACAAATCATGTCAGCAATTACATAAGCCCCTCCCGCCTCCCTTAGTCTTGCCGCCTTTTATAATCAAGACTCTGATTTATTGATAGCGCTCTCGTGACCTACTACATTCGCACTGAGCAGAACTATTGTAAATTATACAAAACCATCTATTTTCTATAATAGTCTAGACTCGACTTTTGGGTAGAGCCGTTTCACTCACGGGAAATCTAGTGAAGAAAAAAAATTGTCTGCGCGCAAATGTAACAACGCCTTCATTTGGAATATTGGAGAAGAGAGTTGAGCCCCATTCCTTCGCGTCTATCACCCTGGAAGTCGGGGTTCAGTGAGAGCCTCATCAGGCTCGAGCACTGGGACCTTATTTAAGCCGCTTGGAGAATATTATTTCATGAGTTCTTAGAGAAGATTGATCTTTTGATGGATCTGCTACTTTGTGTTTATCTATGATTGCGGTTACTTACTGGTTTCTCACCTTTTTTTTTAGTCAATGTGAAGACTTTCAGAGTATTCGCATATTGCTTGGCATTCTATTGTATTAAGCTATGGAAGCACACTAAATGCCATATTCTTATCTCTGGTGGAACAGTACTCAACCTTGAGATGGATCAGACTCTGAAGCCTCGTGACCTTTCCTAGACCCCAGATCCCGCATAGTCCCTCTGCATTCCTAGAGCATGATAACCAATCAGGGATCAGCAAACATCTCCTGACGCGGGGAATGCGGAGATCAGAGTTTTGGTACTTCTTTTTTTCGCCTCTTTAGTTTTCGAGAATAAGACCTTTAACTTGGACCTGTTTGTTAGGCGGACTAAGACCAAAATCAGGAGATGTAGATTTCTGGATTTATGGTGTCGGATCTAATGCTACCAATCGTGGTCCATGAAAGCGGCTTATGGTCTATGATCTACGAGGAACCTGAAATGATATTCGACGTGATTCGGTATCGGTGAGAATGAGAATTGCATGTTCTTCACGTATTTATAATCTGGGGTGCTATTGATCATACATCCATTGCATCATTTCTATGTATTTAGCTTTGATACAAAATTATGCATTTTTGAATTCACACTGAAAATCAAAGTTAAAGGAACTGGTTAAGTTTTGCCCGATTTCGATGATGAATTTGTTCTCCAATAACATGGTTCTAGCGGGTTTTTGTAGAGCCCCTCGGCTGAAAACTTCCCCAGAAATCCTGCAGTCTCCACATTTTTTGAGCCTCGGGCCTAAATGTCAGTGGGTCGGTGAGAAGCGTTGCAATTTTGGGCTCACGTGTCTGTCCGCCATCACTATTGCTCCACATTTGCGGCTTCTATATACCGATCCCGGTCTCGTAAAGGGGACATCATCATTACAGTTACCCAGATGGGTATTTATTTGTATTTTATTTTATCTCAATATATACATCTTGCAACCGGACATACCCCTCTTCCGCCTGCATCTATATATTTACACCAAGGTGAACATCGTGATTCGAAACCCATGTCCCTAATACCCGCTGCTGCTGTACATGCGGAGGCTCTTTCATATATGGATATGACATGAGCATGGATATCTATCCGCGATGGAGACTTGGAATGTAACACCAATGGACGGAACATATTGAGAAAGGAGGTTGGGATTGTTAGTGAATACTCATCAATGATTATTTGGGGAACTCTGGGCTCGGTATGGTATGTGAACTACAAGAAAATAAATGTGTCTCGCCAAAATCTTAATCACGGGTAGAGATACAATAGCATCTTACTAATTAAATTATCCTCGGATGATGTGTATGTGGCACAATACGTTTGATTCAATTCTACAATTCTGACGTGAGGCACCAGAAGATGTGCATGTGTTTTCTGATTCTGAGCTGTAATAATTTATTCTTCTCCAAATTCTAGACCAAAATTTCCTCCATGCCTTTGATCAGGCGGCTATTCCGATTCCACATGTCCAATGCATTACGTCATAAATCCTTTTTTATTGGTCGCTTTCAATTACCGGACGTGGAATCTTAGAAACTGGAGACGTATGTATTTGATTGATATGTGCACTGGCACATCTATACCTACCATAACAATCATGCCATTTATCTACGGAGAAGGCAATTCCGGGTATCAAAAATGGGAACGGGAGTTGCCTGTGAATTTGGAGAGCATTGCAACTGGACTCCACAAAAGATGATGTCATAATTTGGTGACGGAAGTATCTCTACTGCAGAGGTTGTAGTGATATGTTGGAATCAAGCTTTATATGATGGGATAAAATTTGAGATATAAACTCATGAATTTCGGTTTCGTCAGGCAACACTTAGTCGAGTACGGGCTTCCATGATGTTACATGGTAGAATGGAGAACCCTGGGATATGTCCGGGGGTCTCTTCTCGGGCGCTGATGGATAACGATGCCATGGCTGGTGTCGACCTAGCTTTCATGATGTACTAGTTCCTGAGCAGTAGCTAATATCCAAGTATTTAGTGCATGGAAGCTCATCGATTAGAGGATAATCCGAGCCAAAGCAAGATGCATCGGTCGACACTACTGTGAATCTAAGATGGTAGGACCAACGCGAGAAGAATATTGATATGAGCGATATCAAATGTCCCTGGATACGTCCAGCCATCACGTTTATAGGTTTCGGTTCAATTCTGGCGAGGCTTCACGGCACCATCATGCATTATGTAGTAAGCCACAGTAGAGTCACCGTGAACAATACCCAGTATCAATCGCTTTTGTTTAAACGATCGGGTCCAGTCATCTCTTGCTTTGGTGTCACCAAAGACATCGATGACAGCAAACATAGCGGAAAAGTCTTGGATGGACCACTCTTCACTTAACTGGACGGGAAGAACCCATTCATACTCTGGGTTAAGTTCTGGGCGGGTTCCTGTTCTCTTTTCAATTTCAAGAGCAGCAATTTGTTCGTCCGGATGGATGTACATCCTCCGAGGTGGCAATCCACTAATGAGCTGACGAGGACAAGATTTTTGAAATAGAGGCGCAAATGCTTGATCAATTTCATCGCGATAATCGGCATCAAGAATATGAATCTTAACATCTTGCCACTCATGTTGGTGTTTTAGGTTGTGGACAACCAAATCTGCTAAGTCCCTAGTTGAGCAGTTAGCTACCAATATGGATGCATTAGTCACATGGGTAGAAGAGTGAAGAGCAGGTGGTCCAGTCATATCTGATCAGAGATAATGAAGGGTTAAAGAGAATGAATAATAGATGAGCTTTTATTTTGAGAGTGATGTTCCAGCGGTGATGAATATGATGTAGTTGTGTAATGATAAATTAGCCCGGCCAGTGACCCCAAAAAAATTCTATTGCATGATTGAGCCTGACTCAATCTGACAACTTTGTTGGCCTATTTTTTTTCCCTAAAAATAAGCACGATAGGCCTTCTGCCAGCTGGCAGCCAGCACTTGAGGCGGTAAGCCGGCGGTAAGCCATATGGGCTAGATTGCTCACTATATCCTGATACCGAGTTTAACCCCAGTCTTTACGAGCTCCCATCCTACAACCCAATGATTGATGTGCCTGTTCTTAATGCTCATTGACATCTTTGTGGAGAGTTGATTGGCGCAATGCTGAGAGCTAACAGCACAAGGAAGAAAAGAAATCCACAATTGAGTAACTTGCGATAAACGAATTGAACGATGACGACCCTTTCATATTTAATTTTCAGGCCGGTGCACTAAAGGGTTCATGATAATAACGGATTCAACCATTCCTATATTCCGTGTTTGATTCACTTATTTTCAATATCCTTTTGCGCTTAACCTCATACGTAGTAGTCTCGATCTAGAACTCTCGATACTAGATCAAGACTCAGTAGTCGACTTATCTTAATTACTCATGTTTGGTCAATAATATTGGGGATTATCTTCTTTCCGACCAGGTCAGATATTTACTGTTCGAACTACCGGGTGCTATCTCGATCCACTGGATTGTCAAAGAACGCCAATTACTGCATATTTTCACAAACCTTCAACACAAATTCACGACACCACCCATCATGAAGCCTGTGGAACCGTTTACTCAACCGCCTGTTCTGAGTGATGAGCCGGTGACAGTATCTATCGCGGCTAAATCGTCTTCTACCGAATCGCAGGCTGATGGAGATCAATTTGAAGGTGGCCGATTCACGCCGACTGCTCTGGCAAACACGATCCGTCGCATGTCAAAAACCTTTGAAGAATCTGACATCCCTCCTGGCTTCATGGCCGCCACTGGTTCAATTGCCTCCTCCGCTGTCAACCCACCTACCCGCCGGTCTAGCACCACTGGCTCTTCGGAAGTGCCATTGTCCAGACTTCCATCATTCAGCCAAACGACATCCAATGACCGGGGATCTAGTGTGCGGCACATGTCATCTGCCGTGGCGTCACCCAGCCTGTCCACACCACAGGCTCTTCCAGATGTTGCTGAACATCCCACTATGTCTACAGAACCATTCCATTCAATTGAACTAGTCAGGCAACAATCATCGCATAGTCAAGATGGCACGATTCCAAATGATGAGCAGGGAGATGGCGATGTGCCCAAGGCCATGATCAACCGCTCTGAAACCGCGGCCTTTGAAAACGGGTACCATTTCCCGCCTTCTTATACGGCTTGGGAGTCTACGAAACATTTTGGTATCATTCTTTGGAAGTATTTCCTTACTCCTGTTGGCTTTCTGGTCGTCATTTATGGTTTGAATGTCGTCGCGTGGGGCGGAATGTTATTCTTGCTACTTTGTAATGCCGCGCCCGCTATGTGCCATCCTACCTGCAATGATATTGAATCACCGAGACGCAAATGGATAGAGATCGATTCACAAATCATTAATGCTTTGTTCTGCATCACCGGTTTTGGCCTTGCGCCCTGGAGAACCAGAGATCTTTGGTACCTGATGCAATTTCGGGTCTCAAACAAGTACTCGGCGTTGCAACGTCTTGCTGGTATCTACAGCTCTTGGTTTCGTCTTCCAGGGTCAAAAGATTTACCGGTTGACATCGGCCCTGGGAATCTAGCAGAATGGCCTTCTGATGTGGACTATGCTTCAATTCCAATTCCACCATCATCTATCGCCAAAGCACCGCTTACCGCCGTCCGCGCTGAGGCTTCTAAACTCTGGAAAATGGACACGCTCGTTTGGATGAACTTCATGAACACTATATTTCAGATCTTATTAGCATCCTTCATGTGGAGTATGAATCGTTACCAACGTCCTAGCTGGGTAACCGGCCTTTTGGTGTCTCTGGGCATCGTCAGCTCAATCATTGGAGGACTTGTTATCTTCTTCGAAGGCAAGCGTGTCAAGAATATTGAGGGTGTCCTCCTGACCGATCGTGATATCGAAAAACTCAGACACGATAAAGAATTGGGAATCACCCATTACAATAACCTCAATGACAAGAAGCCAAATCTATCTCATCCTAAGAAGAAATAGGGCGTTTGAATAAACAACTGCGTCTGTGGGGTGGGGTGCTTGCCATATCTGCGCATAATCTGGGTAGTCCCATATCTCTTGATTCTCAAATGTTCGGTCTGTCATAGAATTTCCTTAAGTTTCAATTTTTGTAGACCTCTTTATCATAAGATTCCATTGTAATAATTATCAATAATTATCACAATTCAACTCTATTCACAACGTACTTCGTGAATGGCATTACATTCTGGATTCATTGGTCATGTGTGTTGGTCCGCCAGGACTATAAGGGTTCTTATCCAATCGCGTTCTCCGTGAAGCAACCCCCGGCAGTGGATCAACAGGATGCGATCCCCTGCAGGTATCAGGTGCTTATCAGTAACAGTACTTTCCTATCTGGACACCTCGACTCGAATGACCGATTTCCTTAATTTACTTTCAAGTTCTCTTGTTGTTTCTCTCATATATATTTACTCACAAAGTCGAACAGATACATGGCAGTGTAGATTTGACATCATTCGGTTTTCTTTTTTGTCTAGTCTTGTTGTTGTTCTGGAATACTCCATTACCATATCCTCATTCCATTTTGCGCCAAGTCGCGATCGCATCTCATAATGGCCGACCGCCAAATGGTGGTGCCCGTCCTCGTGGCCATGATGCTCTTGACGGGTGTCTCTAACACCATGTTGACCAAATACCAAGTATGACCCACATTCACGACTATGTTATTATGCTTGATAGTGGTGGTTTAGAAGCTAATACCATTTTGTTTCTATTTACAGGATCAGCAATGTGTCGCCAACTGCGATGATGTCGACCCTTCAAAGCATCGTCGCCTTGAACAGCCAGTATGGCAAACTATCCAAATGTTTGTCGGGGAGCTTCTCTGTTGGATCGTGATTGGAATGAATGCGCTTTACAGTCATTACTCTAAATCTAGCAGTTATCAAACCATTCCTTCATCCGAAGAAGCCGCCACTGACTCCACTTCCTTAGTCCCGAAGCCACAGAACGAACTGAAGGGTCATCGTGTCCTGCTTTTGTCTCTGCCAGCTATCTGTGATATCTGTGGTACTACGCTGATGAATGCCGGGTTGCTTCTTGTTGCAGCCTCTATCTATCAGATGACACGTGGTGCTCTTGTTCTCTTTGTCGGTCTGTTCAGTGTTGTGTTCCTTCGTCACAAGCTTCACCTGTTCCAGTGGTTATCGCTCGTTGGTGTTGTCGTTGGCGTTGCTATTGTTGGTTTGGCTGGTGCGATTCAGCCTCATATTCCTGATGAGATTGAAAAGGCCCTTTCAGGTTCCAGTCCCCAGGAACCCTCTGTCGCTCTCGCTGTTGTGGGAGTGTTGCTGATTGCTGGAGCGCAGATATTCACGGCGACGCAGTTTGTTGTTGAGGAGTGGGTGCTGTCCAATAGTGTCGTAGATCCGATTACTGTTGTCGGATATGAGGGTCTTTTTGGCTTCATCATCACTATCTCTGGCATGGTCGTCATGCATCTTTTGTATGGCAGCACCGAAGAGGGACGCGGTGGCATCTTTGACATAGTAGAAGGCTGGAAGCAGATGACTTATAGTCGCGAGATGATCCTTTCCAGCTTTGCTATCATGATCAGTATTGGCGGGTTCAATTTCTTTGGCCTCTCTGTGACGCGCACCGTCAGTGCTACCTCTCGTTCCACCATCGACACCTGCCGTACTCTTTTTATCTGGGTCGCCTCTATGGCTCTTGGCTGGGAAACTTTCAAGTGGCTTCAAGTCGTCGGTTTCGTCTTCTTGGTCTACTCGACCTTCCTGTTCAACGGAATCATTGAGCCTCCCTTCAAGTTTCTCCGCGTTAAAGAGCCTGTTTATAATGCTTTTCCCGAGGAGCAGATTGAACGTATTTGAATTGATAGATCATTCGGGTTGAACTCATCTGTTCTATTCGCTCTATCGGCCATATAATCTCTCATACATGTCACTCAGCCATCATCATCTATATCTTGCTAGGATCTTTGCATTTTGATATTTTCATGCATTCTGCCCACCAGTGCTAGTCATATAATACATCAAATCATTCTTTGTTCGCTAGATATCTGATCTTCTGTAATCATCGATATAATCGTAGGTAACCGTAAGTTCTCTAACTCTTCTGTCACGAGACATCCATCCTATTTCAAGGAGAGGAATTTCAAGCTAACTGACCCAACTCAAGTATAAATTTTCCTTCCTTATATCGCTCTTGAATTTCATAAGCCTTATCATAAGTCCAGCCAACAACAGTACTACAATGTCGGCACATGATGTCACGAACGATGTGTCTGCCGGTTGTCATGTGTCGTTCAGAAGGGTGCCCTTTATCAACATTGACAACCATATCCATCAAGTAAGCCTGGCCATATTGCCCCCGGAAATCCTGAGATTGGTCAGTCTTCGCTTTGACTAATATTGTTTTCGTAGCTAGACTTAGAATCGACTTGCCCTGCTGCGGATCTTATCCAATGAAGAAAGATGCATGTTACATTTTTTACATGCCATTAATTTTTCTGGTTCGACGTCCAGAAATACGTTGTAGCGCAATCCCATCTTGATGTATCTTGTCGCTAATAGAATGTAGATTTATGTTAATCAACAAAGTGGGGAAACACGGGTTATGAGTCCAACTAACTATAACGTAGGCGCTTCAGTCAGTCACACTTGACGCAGACAATGCAAGTGGCTCAGATAGATCCAGATCTGGAGTACTTAGAAAGAACAATACAATAATAAATCACAGTAGGTGAGAGATTAACGACGGCACGAGAGCAAAAAGAACAGATGACAAAGACGAGAGACACATATATGAGACAATCGCTACGGATCAAGGGCAAAGGCTTACTTGATTAATCGCGCCTCACAACTAGCTGGACAAATTTATGAACAAATCAGCAAATGTAGACAACCAGCGATTTGATTTCTGGTAATAAAAAAAAAGAACAAACAGTTGACTCCAAGTCGAAAAGTTCTATCACAACTCTTTGATCGAATTAGATCCAATCAGCCATTTTGAGAGGGGGAAAGGAATAATCTTGAATCAAAGATGGCAAGGGAGCGATGTTTGATATGGGCCAAGCCTCATAGTGCTGGGTTGTTAATGTCAGGTGACATGCGAGAGGGTTACAGTATGATGCCTACCAATCATAGTGCATTCTCGGCAATCGCCTTCTGGGTAGAAATATACATTATTGGAAATCACTGTTTTACACCGCGCTTGCTTTTCACCACTTGACTTCAGAAAGTTTGCTATGCACTTCATCGGTAAAGACCGTGAGGTCATTCAGTGAGTTAAACTGGAAATATCGGGTAAAACATGGTCGCAAGTCCATTTCTTTCTTGTGATTACTTAATTTTTCATTCTACAACCAGATTCATTCAGATATAACTTCTATTGTGCGCTGGTCTCTCATTTTAGAGAAACGTGTGAAGCAAGATCACGTCACCGGGATCAAGCATCCGAATAGTAGATACAGTCCATAGGCACTATGTAAGTAAAAGAAAGACGGCAAATATATACAGTAAAATAAAGAAATCGAACTCAAAAAAGCATAAACATCCGAGAACCCATAGATAGCCGAACCAAAATAAAAATGACCACGTAAAAAAAATAAAAGAGCGAGATGTGACCCAACAAGAGAGTAAAAAGAAAAAAAAGAATGATAACTATTCAGGAAGGTAGCGACAGGAAGTGAAGGTAAGATAATAAGTTAATAGGGGAAAGTGTTCATAACATTCATGAAAGAGGTACTATCGATCGGTATCTTTTACCAAGTAAAGGCTTCTTCCATGAAGTCAATTTCTCCATACATCTGGCGACCCCGCACGGCACTGCGAACTTCGTCGCTCAGAGCACCGGGCCCGCAGACAGAAACACCTACGGCACCAATCTGGTTTTCCATTTCCATTGACACCAAAGTCTCGATGTTGGGCTTTCCAGGGAACATTTGGACCGTTGATGAGGGACTGTGAACCTCCTTGGCCGAACGAGGGCGGGTGACAAAGATCATGATGCGCAAGATCTCACGGCGCTTTTCAAGTTCAAGAATTGTCGTCATGTAGGGACGAATCCACTCCAAAAGATCCTGATTGGGAATGATCCAAACCAAAACCACTTTGCGTGTAGCTACAGTGCCCTGGGCATATCCTGTGACAAGCTCGCGTACATGAGGGACAGCTTGCGTCACACCAACACCACCGGCAAAGATCATGGCAGTTCCGTAAGAGGCCATGCTAGGGAGATGTCCATACGGACCCTCAACCAAACACCGAGTAGCGAGTCTACCCTCAGGGGCGGCAGCGGCCTTCTGGTACATGGAAAGAGTAGCTCCAGTGCGAGCACGAACAACAAAGGAAATAGCAGTTTTGGTCATGCTAAAAGCGTCCTGCTTAGTCATAGCAATGTGGTCGGCACTGTGATCAGGGACCTCCTCACACCAGGCCACAGAGAAAGGGTGAGACTGGAGACCGCTGATGGAGGGCAAGTACAAGTAAGCGTGTTGACCAGGTTTGAAGTTCCAAGGGCGAGCCAGAGTAACAGTAACACGGACGGCATTCTCGGGCAGAGCCTCAATGATAGTACGAGTACCACCAGAACCGATGTTGTTGTAAATGATCCGAGAGATGCGTAGGAACCGGTCGGCAGCCCAGATAGAAATGGCAGCAATCAAGTAAGGCAGCTGAGGGAGATCATCTAATTTAAGGTGGTAGTAAAGACCGGCGCAGCAGGTAACAGCCGCGAGAATGTGGAAGATTTTAAAAGTTTCGTAGAAAGCGTGGCGGATGGGGCTGTAGGCCTGGATCAGAATGAAGGTCATGCCAATAGTAGCAGCAGCACCGGCCATCAAGAAAGGAACTTTGAAGGTAGTGGCAATGGCCTTGCTCCAATCACCGGTAGGCGAGTTGGCAGCCATGTGGGTCATAGTATGGATGAGAGCCTCAATCACTACAATACGACCAAACCAACGATGAAGTAAGTTGAAGGAGTCGAAAGATAGCCCCATCAAAACAATGAGGGGATTGTTCCTGGCAGCCATGAGGAAAAGAGGAATCTGCGCGTGTTAGTAGTGAGCAGGTCTCGTTATGTATGGTAGTTTGTAGCCAAAACTTACAATATTAGCCAGGGCCAGCACACCGGAACGATTACGGACAGATTTAAGAGCAGTGACTTTGTTGGCAGCATAGGGGATCTCAACAAGGCAGAATACAATGTTGGTAGCGAAGTAGAGGACCAGGAATACCAACTCAAGACGGGTGGGGAGAGTACCCATGTTGACGGCGGAAGAGAGCTGGATCTCTCGGTTGTGGCGCTTGTTGAAAATTGGGGCATACATGACATGTTTCTTGAATAACGAAAGAGCACCGGGGCGAGCAAAATACTTTTGGGTGTCGTTGTTCAGGCAGACCATTGTTCTGATCTTACGGCTAGCGGAACCAACCACAGTCCACGCAAACAGAACAAACCCCAAGATACCGCAAATGTACAAAAGGTAGTGAGATAAGTTAACGTTCCACATGCCGGCAGCTTTGGCGGCGGCGGCGGCGGCGGCAGTCGCATTTCCACTGCCAGCAGCGGAAGTGGACGCAGCTTTGGCAGCGGCGGTACTAGTAGACATTTTGATGTCTTTTGAGAGTTTGGGTGATCAAACTCAGAATGTATTTTTGTTGAGACGGAAGTTCCGCTTATAGCCAAAAAAAAATGGCTGTGTATTGTTGTGCCTCTGTTTTTTATGTTTATTTGTTGCCTAAGCTTTATGAATTGGTATTTGTGGTGAAATGGGTTTAATGATTGGAGATGTTTAACAAAACAAGTTGTTAGTTGATGTAAAATGAATCCAGCTGGTCTCTGAAGGCCAGTATAAAAAATGAAAAGCAAGTGAAGAGAAGAGAAATGTGATAAACAAAACAAGCAAAGGGTCAGAGGCTTGGAATGTGGCGATCACAAGAAATAGAGCCAAACCTAGGTACAGAAGAAAGAAGAGGGATGGACTGAAAGATGTACGAGGAATGGAGGTTGGCAGATAAGGCGATACTAATATGATTTGCGGTCTCGCAGAGCCAAAGTAGGCCACGGAAGGAGTGCGCGGTTGCTTCCACCAACCAGCCACGGAACTTGCAGCATTCAGCCAATCCATTAAATGCACGCCCCCGCAACGGGACCACCCAAGCTGCAAATTGTTTGCAGTCTGGGAACAAGAGCAATTACTCGTTGCCTGTAGGAGTGGGGTCAGGGAAGTATGGTGTGCGTAGATAAAGTATATGCAAGACCCTTGTGAAATATCAGGGGTCTAACAAACAGGTTGACGACGCCAGTGTTTGAACGCAGAAGAGGGTCTCGCGTAGGGCTTTTCTTTTAGCAGGGACAATTTTTTTTAATCCTATAGTTCGGCTGTTATTACCTTGGTAAAATGATGTCCTGCTGATGAGATAATCCAAGAACTCCAAAATGAGCATAGACTACCAACACTGTGGATTACAAGATAGAGTACCTACCATGATTGACTTGTGAAGTGCGTGGCCATTGGCTCACAGACCACTCTTGCTGTAGCATAGTAATGCTCTCAGGCAAACAAACTGAGTATAGTCTACAAATTAAGATACTTGGTAGCATACAACATATGTCCTCATCCTATCACCAATGATTCGTGTGACATATAGAAACAAGTAATCACAGTTCATATGGCTTGGTGTTATGGTGATTATAGGTTGCACCAAACTGCAGTGCCTGCAGGATATCTGTATGGCTTACATTGAGTGTGCCATCCACCAGCATGGTGGCCTTTTATTTATGGCCCCCGGCTCTATTAAAATGCATGTAATCTCATAAGAATTGTATTGATGTGAAACCGTACTTGCAAGTCATCTATTTTGGAAGAGGTCATCACATGACCAAATACTCATGAGACTATATATGTGGAAACGATATACCTTTTCTCAAGGACCGAAAAATGAAATATACAGCTGACACTTTAAGCTCACTGGGGCATGTCATCAGGATCAGGCTTAATGATCACCAAAACTTTGGGTTTTCATCGCGATTCTGGTATACCAACAGATTGTAACCATGCACTACATTCCACTGAGAAGCTATTCTCAGGTATGATAAGGTTCCATTTACTTATATATAATGGCTGCTTTGGTTCAATGATCTTGTTGAAAAGTAAATAAGGTATTTATGTGCTGAGTAGAAAATATGTTTTTTTATACCAATCAATCATAATGTTAGAATCCTATTTAGGAAAAAATCAATGTAACTATCTACAACACTAGTAAAGCATCAAAAATAGCCAAATCCATAGTTCTCAGAACACTAAATCCATGAATTGTTGAACAGCAAATTTGACTGTCTATGTTGCAAATGATACCTGTTTTGTTATGGGATATTGAGAAAAAAAAAGCCACACTTGAAGCTTTAATTATTCTTCGAGTATTCTTTCCTCTCCTCCTATTATTGTCATTTTTCACACTTCACAAGTGATCAACTGTGATTCGCCCACTCATCCAGCAAACACTTGATTCTGAAACATGCTACATTCAGAGGGTACATTACCCTGTCTTATTTGTCCTATACTGGTGTACTGGTACCTAACTTAACACTATTTCCCTCATGTAAAGAAGATACCATTAACATATAGTTGCAGGTATTGCGCGGTGGATTCACCAAGGTTATTGCTGTAGGTTGCTTCTCCGAAATTGCGTATTCTTGTGTTCAATCAATATACCGTATGCCAAGTAACAGTCGGGCAGGTAGTGATGATTTAGATTTTGGTAGGATATCAAAATCGACAGGTATAACATAACATCGAGGCAATCGTATACAGCACAACGAAATCTATAGCTCAGTTTCTAAAGTGCTTGTGAGGCAAAAATCTGACTATGTATGGTCAAGTGTAAAGTTAATGTATATAGTAGGGTTATCAACATAGTCCACGGTATATCATCTTATTCACATCATAGCTCCATACGTTTACTATATAGATGCAGTAATATTACATAATTACGTGCTCTCAATATTTGGCTTTCAATGTGCAAGATTATGAGACAAACTCTATCAATGCAATACTCTGAACTATTTCCTTGGAAAGTTGGACTACTGTCACTGGCCATAGAATCTATATTTTCAAATGGAATTTACCAGAAAACCCAGAAACTTGGTTTGATGGTAATATTCAGTCCACCATCTGAGAGGGTCATGACACTAATTGACATGCATGAGAGTGATATTTGGATGCTAGCAGAGCTGCAAATAAATCCCCAGATGATGTCTTAGCTTAATGCATGAAACTGCACCTATCATGTCTTCAGCATGTGGCTATCTTCAGTTTATATTCACATGCCGTTATAATTCCCCCTCTACATCATTTTGTAGTACCAGATGGTTGCTAAAATGAGGATCCTTCCCATCTTTGGAGAAATGTGTGTCTGTTTCGGCTAAAACATTCTGTAAGTAGTAACCATTGAGTATCTGCTAATTGAATGCAGATAATCTTTTTTCAATGAGGATGCAAGAAATTCTCCTCATCTGGATTCGTAATGAGCACAGTTTCAGACTCCGACAATCCTCGAATCATGGTTATTACAAGTTAAAAGCTTATGTTTTGGAAAGAATTGGAATACTACGTGTTTCACAGGTGCTTTACCAACAGACCACTCAGATTCAATGTTGGATGTTGCATTGTAAGATCATGTTATCGTGGTATGAAGTCTCTGACATGAAGGTGATTATCAATGCTGCTGCGATATACTCTATTTGACTAAATTACAAAATGAAGGTATATTGTGGATTCCATTGGACCAATATCGACAAGTTTAAACGCTTTCCAGAAACCTAATGCCATATTTAGATTAGGAAGATCCTGCTAACGAATGAATGATCCTTGGGAAATTCAAGTTGAGTAGAATTCCACATTGAGCATTATTGATCGTGTTTGATCATTTGAGATGAACGAACCATGGACGAGCACGGGATACTAAAACTAAATAAGAACAAAATAGTGACAGCAATAGAGTTAATGTCCCGAGGAATACCCGAGGAATATACGGAAATGAAAAGCAAAATTGGAGACACGTGTCACTCATGAATGCCTATACCTACGGGGAAAACTAGGCCGAGCCCATCTCGGGACATATATTTTATATGTATTTGCGCGCGGGATATTATAAGCTGGCAATAACCTTTGCATGTTTTCATTTATATATAGTCATTCTATATAATTTCTTACATTTTTCTAGATGTCATGAACAAAAAGTACAATCTAGATATTAGTGACCAGTTTTAGAAAACTAGATGTGTATCAATGGTCTTTGGGTTTGGTTGGTAAACAAAGAACGATAACAAACTTACTGAGTTATCAACAGTTACATGTGTTTGACTAGATATTCAAAATGTGTATCTAGCCCGTTTCAAGACCATGACAAACCTGCCCTAGTCTGTGATCGATGTGATCGGCCTCGCAATCCACGCCAGAAGTTGCCCATACCAATAAGCGCCGCACTTGTCGCATCGGTGCTGTGCAGAATTGATGACAATTAAGTGGGGGTTGTTTCTAGCCAATCTGCTAACAATCTTCTATTCATACAAATCCTGATAGGCCAATTTCATGACTGGGTTTGGTGTAGGTTTCGAAGGTTAAAGTGTGGAAGCAATTGATGTTTCAAGTCCGATTATGAAAACCAGAGTTAACCGGGGAAGAGGTTTGTACCACTGCAAACTAACGGTGGGATTAGATACCGTAGATGGATCTGTGTGCAAATGAACGGTCGTTTAGATGTTGGGCAGATGCGCAGATTGCACGTTCACGCAAATGCGTTGCTGCGATTGGCCTTTACAGCCGATATAAGGGATTTGGCGTTTGTGGATCTGAAACTTGCTATTCTTTGGTGAAGCCTAATTTAATTGTTAGTATTGCTTTTCCATAACCAGTCCCAACGGTTTTAAAAGTAATTAGTGATTGAATCTGCAGAAATATTGTATAAATCATTATTTAAACTGAACCCAGGTTTGCTCGAGGAGATACAAACTCTATCCTGCAGTCAAAATGTGGCATTGTTAGGAGGTGTGCAGCCCTTACTTCGGCGTATTGCAGAGATGTTGGTGTTTGGAGGGAGTTTCTCAGAGGGAGTTTCTTGACTGCCTTTCTACGAAGCTGATTAGTTCCTTCTGTGCTATATATGCAGTTCACTAGGCCGGTGATTTTGATTACTTGGACCGGCGTTTACCTTTGCTGGCGATGTCAATCCGTTTTGATCAAGAGATAACCGAACTTGAAGAAATCGCCCGTATAGCTACTATAACCCTTACCAATGATCTTCACCTCCATGCACACGGCATTTTGCTGTTTCTTTGGGTCTCACCGACTCTAGGGACTAATACATTTACAAAAGGGATTGGTTACATCTGTAAGGGTCAAATGGCGCAGCCAGCTTGGAGATACTATGAGCAAATTATCTCAAAACTATTTTTCACTCACTTATCAACAAAATACAGATAACCTCAAAAACAAGCCCAACTTCATTTCATTAGGTTAAGTTTACTCACAAGAAAGCAAACAGTAGATGTGCCCTGCCGCACAAACGACAAATATGACAAATAGTCTTCGCCAAGATACTAAAGTTGTGGGATAGAGGTTTTAATTCTTTATCACGTCTGACTTTTAGAGGTTATCAGGAACTGAAAATTTTCTGGGGGGCTTGACGGTATCTGGTGTGTTTGGTCACAAAATAACTTTATAATGAAAATCACGAAATGACCAGTGAAGTTCTACATAGTAGCAGCATCTATTGTACTGTCTTGGCACAAAATATAGAAAATGAAGCTCATCTATTTAGCCATGATCCTTACCAGATGCCAATATCATTGGTTTTAATAGTAGATTGAGGATGGATATCTATTTAGACGTAAAAATCTAAATAACCGAATCGAATACACCAACCATTTATCTATTGACCAGGTCTGATTGAGAACATACAGACCGGAAAACTTTGCCTGTATCATTGATGACAATTCTGCCACGTGTTACTGATTAGATTGTGGGTTGCTCCATAACGATGACCAATTTCTTCTTCTACGACATCTCTTAGTTCAGGGATCGGATAAGGAGCAAGAAATACTTTTTAGTTGCCTCATGGACAAACAAGATAACAAAATGAAGATGACGCCAATAACGAGGCTGTGTTGAGATTCTTCATGTTTGCTAATTGTACTTGAGCCACTAATTAGATGACGGCGTTCACTATGTGGAGTCATCGGAGATAATACTGGTGACAATGTGCTTATGGCTCATCAATCTGGAGACAACTCAATTTATGAATTTCCCTTTACTGATTAAAAAGTAACATGAATAAAAACGAGATAGCGGTGTACCAATGGCAGTAATTCAAGGTCTTGATACCGTTGCTTGGAATCGTCATACCCGCTCATGATATTCAATACCTCAATCAAAAACAACAACACCAGCTCCGGAGAATTCATAACCCCCCACCCCGTTACACTGTCATTTAAAAACCCAGATGGATATATAAACACGAACATCTCAGGAATACACAATGTTTTCCGAACTTTCCTGACTACACCTCCCATATTGGCTGCTTTGGACACTTGTATGAGGTCGTGGGTTATGCTCAAGATCGTAGTTTTCATCACTCCGAGAGTTCTTATCCAAGGCGGACTTACTGTAGCCTACACGGGTAGGGCTGATGAAGTTTGGGCGGCTATCACTACTTTTTGGATTGCTCTTGGTGGTGTTGATGAGACGCGCAGGATTAAAAAGGGGTTTGAGTGCAGGAACACTGGCGCAGATGATGGCGACATTGATCTCGATCTCAGACCAGACATTGACCTGGAATGGGTGTTAGAAACAGCGTGATCAACAAGATGAAGGTGTGGTCGGTACGCTTACACTTAATGCGCTTAATACAGGGTCGGTGGCTTGGGTATACTCTCTGATGCTCTTCAAACGGATGATGGAGGTGATGGCCGCAAAGGAGCTAACCCCGAACACTGCCATGAGAGCATATTTCTCTTTCTTGGGACGTTGTATTTTTTTGAGGCTGGCGATAGGAAGACACAAAATCCAGAAATCAGTAACAATGTTGACCGATGACGTGGCTATTGGCACGTTAGCTGAAGCGCCATCAAATCGAGCGTATGAGGTCACGTGTGTGAGGTGACACAAAACATAGATATACATCCCGTGTAGACATACAGTAGAAAAATGCGGTGGTGTTTATGCAGTGGCCTTCAACAGTGCCACGTATATCCCACCATTTCTTGAGAGGGGTACACTGATTCATAGTGACAACTATACAGACAACAAAGAAAATTGAGTGGAAGATTATGGTGCCAATGGTGGCTTTTAGGAACCAAGGTGACACAGCTACGGTGGAGTGTTAGTCTAATTTAATGTAATAGAGCAAGAAATACATACCAAAACGTAAGTACATGAAGAGGATAGAGATCTTGATTAAGGAAACACAAATGTAATAAGTGACTTCGATAGCCAATGTGGATTTCATAAGCATTTCAAGGTTGGTGAGTGACAACGTTGTCATAGGGAATCCAATATGATTTGCTTTGTCAATATAAAGCTCGATCAAATAGGCAATGGTGGCCAACTATATGACATGTTAGTGAAGCTTCACCATCTCTTCAAGACACAGACGGCATACAGAAGCACCAGAGATGGTGAGATCATCGAGGCCAGGCTTTCTTAGAATAAAACAACGAGTTACGAGACGGACAAGTACGACAAGGACTTTGAATAACGTCAGCTAATACAAAATAACAGTATAGGTGTAAATGCGCTGGTGTTGTTCGTACTGGAAAGAATAGTCAAGACTGTAGCGGATATTATGAGACCATCTTGACGCTCTTGGTTCGAAGGCATAGTGTCAACCGCAGATCCGAGGACGTTGAGCGTGTTCAACAAAAATAAATGCAAGATTTAGAAAATCACATCAAGTTTTAAAAGTAGAACAAGACAGACAAAACTTGCAATCCAACAACGAACTCACAAGTATACATACCGAGACTGATAACAAACTGCTAGCGTCCCTTGAATATTCTCCTGGAGGGGACGCGACGAACTTATACTAAATATCCGGCTTGTACGTAATTTGGCGCCAGATCTACACTCTTTCTTTCTTTCTCTGCGCAGCTTGTGTGATCGGTATATTCATTTCACCATAAAATAATCGATACCAGGATACTCGGGATTCTTCCGTTCGCTGACTGGAGTTCGAGGGCAAAACTAGCGGGCTGAAGCTAAATGGTTTAGCGACTGGGCTAAGCCAAACAATGTGAAATATTTTAAAATAGACTTTGTTTTGATACAGTCCAAAGACATCAGAAAGAAGTTGGTAATTGTCAGGCTAACAGTGAAGGGGTAATTGTTATGATGCTGATGTCTCTTGATACTGAATACAGGGCATCACGATAAATACACTTCGTCGCAGATCTCACGAGGGATGTTCTTGTGTCATGAGCACTCTCGCATCTTATTTGCTATGCACTATAAACATGGATCAAAACAGAGCTCATGGCTCATGACAAGAGCGAGTACTCCGGGGCCATCACGTTGACCGCAGGACTCGGACTCGGGGACTCTGCATGTTAAAATACTGATGATTCAATCATGTTATGACAGTATACTTTTGGTCACTGCAAGAGTCGGAAGCAAAAGCATCACTGTTACAGGTTTCCTGTTGTGCAGAGACTCATCGTATTTGGTTAGCTTGATTCGTGTGATTGTATGTGATGTGCATAGGGGATGCCATCAAAATACGTGTGATGATGGGCTACTTTTGGCAAGGAACTCTCAGCTCCGTGATTACAGGGCGATGCAGGGCCAACTTTAAGATGCTTGCAATTTGAGCATTCACAAGTTTGCCACACGCATTTACATTACATAAATACATATATGGGCGTTCTATTGTATTGATATGCTGTAGATAGACAATAGAGGTATTTAATCTTGCAGGACTGAGATCAAGCTTTTGGTCAATCTTGGTTGGCAACCATGAAACTGGTTAATCCATTGGGATTTCTTAGAGGTTATAAAACTAGTGTTCCTCCAGCAAGGACATTCCGGTCACGGGGATCATTGGTTGGCCGGTCACCTCAGAAGTTCATACATCTTGCCAAAAGAGAAGGTGTCACAGGCTTTAAAATGACGGACCCGGTATGTTACAAAATGTAGTGAATCTCTGAAAGTGACATCTCTAACCATGTCAAGCACCAAGCTAGATTTGAACATATAAAGCCACACTCACGGTTCGAACCGCTCACATATCGGTGGTCATCCCAAGCTAACTAGTTCGGGATGATGGTTGACAGCCCGCTAGAGTAGTAGGGTTACCCCACTTAGCAGAGAGCTATATATCCAGGGTAAAACGTATATAAATACATTTTGGCATCATCACTAACTAGGTATAAAGTTTGTGTTCTACAGGGCCAAGCTTGCTTATTTGTCAATCATCAAATGTCTAAGTGTCTATTGAACATATATTTACCATATGAATATTCTCGATTTACATATATAATTTATATAGTACATTTTAGTGAATGACCTTCACATATTCGAGACGCAGCCAAGTTGACCATCTTGTCTATGTAGACAGAGTGGAAATTTTATCGTGATTTTCCAAATACAACCCCCTGCGGATTTTAGCAACTACTCTAATCTTGCAGAATCAATGCGGTGATTCTGTTAACATGCCAGTCATAAGTGAACGTTACTTTCGGCAGAGCTTTTACATAAGCCTAGATTATCAGGACCGTTAGCTTAGTGTAGGAGTTCAATTTCTGATGTAATGAGTATTCTAGAAAGATTGAAGTCCTGGGTTTTCCATAAACTTGAACGAGCTCCTTATATTGATCTCCAAGCCTGAATCTCAGAGTATCAGAGGCGAAGTAGGGCAATGTTGTCGTCGTAGCCAGTAAATACATATGCTGGAAAATCACAATCTTCTTCCCTTGAATAAGAGTATTCGACCCCTTTGTAGAGACACCTAAACCCACGTATTTGTCAGCCGTCAATATAACTTCACATATGTACACGTAACCTAAAGTCTCACAATCGATATACTAAATAAATACTAAAAAAGAGGTCTTAATTCACGCAACTGATCCTCGTACCGACAGGCTAAGAATTTTTGGCTTCCGCTGAACTAAGTTTTGTAATAATTCACATATATTAAAACTTTATCAGAACTATGGCGGTGGCAACAGACGTTGCTAAGAACCAACCAAGATCTTGCAATTCTCACTAGAAACCTATCATCGTGCCGTCTGGGATATCAAAGAAAGCCAGCTGATGGTTTTGGTAAAGCACTTGAAGATTTTGTTATTAGGGTTAACAAAACAACCCACGACGGCTTCGCAGTCTCCGAGAAATCCCGATTATTTCATTCTTCCAGCAAGCGTCCAACGAGGGCCCAGATTTTCAATCATGACCATATGATTCAAGATCTGTATGATAACTCATCCGTGCTACCTTGCTATGATCGCATGTTGTTAAAAATGGCGTGAACTTACCCCAGCTTGCGGGAGCGCCTGGACCACTTCACCTCATGAATTCCAAGAAATAGAACCACTAATCAGGCCATCAGCCCAAAACGGATATATCATGTAATTGTGAGATAGATTCGCGGACATCACACATATTAACGCAACATGAGTATATATGAGATCTAAGAGATGTTTAATATTCAATAATGAGCTCCCATAATCTTTCAACCTATTTTTTGTGTCTCATTACTTGAGCACCTATTGACTTTGCGCAGGCCACTTGATTTGACATCACTCAAGGACTTGTGAGAGCGACAACTTACATCAGCAAATCACGATGGCATCTAGACTTCCCATGAAACACATTGATCGGCGTGATCTTTATACTAATCTGGAGACGCGCATCCAATATCTTCACAGCTTCCTTGATTTCAGCAGCCGTAAGTATCAGTCGCATACCACAGCTACTTCAGTTAGTGTTCTGACCTCAGAGATAGGTGATATTGATGCTTTGATAACTGGCGCCAAGTACATCAAGGCTCTAATTCCAGCTGTCGTCAACATTGTTTATAAGAAGCTTCTGTCATATGACATCACTGCACGGGCTTTTACCACCAGAAGCACCAGTTTTGAAGGGCCCATGGATGAAGAGCCCGCCGAAGACAGCCCGCAAATTCTACATCGCAAAATGTTTCTGCGGGCTTACTTGACCAAACTGTGTTCCGACCCCTCCCAGATGGAATTTTGGGAGTATCTCGATAAAGTCGCGTAAGTCAAGATCTCGCTACCTGCAAGTGAATACAGGGTCACCAACCAATCACTGACCCACAATCAGGATGATGCACGTGGGACTGGGCCGAGCCCATCCGCTTCACATCGAGTATATTCATCTTGGTGTAACACTGGCTTTCATTCAGGATATTATGACTGAAGCCATTCTCTCACATCCAAAACTGCATATTCAACGGAAGATGGCTCTAGTCAAAGCTTTAGGAAAGGTCATCTGGATTCAAAACGACTTATTCTCCAAATGGCAAGTTCGTGATGGAGAAGAGTTCAGAAATGGAGAAGAAGAGGTCGTAGTAGAGAAAGAAGGATACTTAAACGGAAAAAAGGTATTAGATGAGACCGCACTTGAGAATGGATCTATAGCACCAATGGCAGCTGGGACATGTCCGTTCAGTGGAGTCAAAACTGGGGATGCCGAGAAGGCACCGGAAGTCAGTGCTTAATTTATTAATAGCTTCAAAGAAATAAATTGGAAGAAATTTATATTTCATAAAGACACCTCATGTGGCAAATATCATGAATAAATCAGGACATGATGATGTGAACCTAGTAGCATGACATCATCCCGCCTTAATGGGCCTTGGGTAATTCTTTATTTTATCAATTCATAGGGTTGGGTTAATGTAACGTTAGGGTTCATGCGATGCCTCGCACTTCGGATAAAGGTCGACAACCGGAGAGTCCGGAACGCCACGGCAGAAAGTCAATGGACATACACATGAAATTGACTCAGTGTTATGTTCATATTCCAACTCTATCAGTCTATACTTTAAATACGTATTAGATCCATAGTGTTTGATAGAATCATTGACTTTCGTGATTTTTGAACGACTCACTTATCGACAAAGGCCTGTGTCCAGAAAGCGGAGGTTGGCAGTTTACCACACTCTGTTGGGTGGCGTGGAGTTCTATCATGTTCTCTGAAATGAGGATGAAGGATCTGGTGGCAGGTAGATTTGCCATTCAAACAGCGCAACACCATGTTATGGAGCTCTCCTGTGGTTGGTTGAGATCCCCGCTTCTTAACACGTACCAGACCACTTCAGGCCGCATCTCCATGATGGCAAGAGGAGCAAAGGTGGGGCTGCTCGTCAAAACGGGAGCAACCCCTCCAGCCTCGTCATGGACTGCAGAGCTTTTGGCGGGTTTTACGTGGGTTTTGTCACAAAAGGATCTCTGCGTTTCTTTTGCCCATAAGTCGTCGGCGCTCCTTTCTTATATACTGTAATCCACACCGAAGCTCCATAACTCCTTCGTAATTGTTTTCATTTCCTTGTACAAACTTCATCTATCAATCACACTTGTTGTTGCCGTAGCATCTTTGCTTCAGCGACATATTCCAAACTTTTACCAAAATTTCTGGTCAGGATTACCCGCCAAAGTGAGTGGATGAGCCCTTGTTTTTCTTTTTCTTTCTTTTTGGCAGCTTCAGCTATTGAATGCTAAGTTACTACAACCTCCAAGTCGGTGGATAAGAGCAACAGGTTTTTTTTTCAGAATTGATGTCCACATTCCATCCTTAGTAACCAGACGATAAATCTTAAAAACAATCTCATGATCTTATTTCACGAGTTATGATGAGAACCAACCCATAGAACTAGCCACGCCGTTTTCTCCAAAGCTTGTGTCCCTTTCCTCAGTGCATAGCTCCCCTGCCTGATCATCCTCCGGTCGCTTTCGCCTACTCTTAAGGTCTGAACTGCAGGCACAACCGCCGTTCTATCTTGATATCATTACCAGCTCTGTACATTGCAACACAACCGAAACTATGGTCATTCGGCAATCCTTCTTTGAGGCTTCTATGATCAGACCCCATCATCTTTACTTTTTTTTGTCGTTGGCCAGTGATGTGAAAGTCATGCATCATTGATGAGCAGGCATATCCCGTTTTCCAACCTACCACAAATACACCCTGGTTTTGGTCTGATCACTGTTGCATCTGGTATGATGTCAAAGTCCGTTCGGCCTGTCCCAATCGCAACTTACAGTTTGACTTCGTGGGAGTCGATGTTCCGACCTAGATCCTCGCCTTGATTGACTCATATCACATTTGCCCTATTGCCCCACCTGTCAGTGTTCCTTTATCATTACGGTTTTCTTGTTCACTTTATTTCTTTAAGAAATATTTTAAGCACTAGCTAACATTTATTGTTTTCTTATTCACTAGCGTCTGTCAAGCATCCTAGATCATCTTTGATACCTCAATACCTCCAAAATGGCCCCCGCCAACACTCTGCCCACCTGGGCCAAGCTCCAAGCCCATTATGACTCCGTGGGCAAGACTCTTTCCATGACAGAGGCTTTCGCCGCTAACCCCGAGCGCTTCAACAACTTGAGCTCTACCTTCAAATCTAATGCTACTGCGGACATCTTGTTCGACTTCTCTAAAAACCTTATCAACGAGGAGACTGTCGAGCTCCTTCTCCAACTCGCTAAGGATGCCAATGTTGAGGAAAGACGTGAGGCTATGTTCCGTGGTGATAAGGTCAACTTTACTGAGAAGCGTGCTGTCTATCACTCCGCTCTGCGTAACATTGGTGGTTGGGAGATGAAGGTCGACGGAACTGATGTCATGAACGTTCCTGGTGGTGTTTTGGAGGTCCTTGAACACATGAAGACCTTTTCTGAGCATGTTCGCAGCGGCGAGTGGAAGGGTTACACTGGCAAGAAGCTGACCAACATCATCAACGTTGGTATTGGTGGATCTGATCTGTAAGTTTTACTCTCAAGTTGTACTGATGCGAAGACATTAACTTTATATTAGTGGTCCTGTCATGGTCACTGAGGCCCTCAAACACTATGCCGCTCGTGATATGACCGTTCACTTTGTCTCCAACATTGACGGTACTCACATGGCTGAAACCCTCGCCGACTCTGACCCTGAGACCACCCTTTTCCTGATTGCCTCTAAGACCTTCACCACGGCTGAGACCACCACCAATGCCAACACCGCCAAGAGCTGGTTCCTTGAGAAGACCGGCAGCAAGGGTGACATTGCGAAGCACTTCGTTGCTCTTTCAACTAACGAGGCCGAAGTCACCAAGTTCGGCATCGATCCTAAGAATATGTTCGGCTTCGAGAACTGGGTCGGTGGTCGTTACTCTGTGTGGTCTGCCATTGGTCTGAGTATTGCCCTGTACATTGGCTTCGACAACTTCCGCGCTTTCCTGGCCGGCGGTCACGCCATGGACGGCCACTTCCGTAACACCCCCCTCAAGGACAACATTCCCGTCCTCGGTGGTCTTCTGAGTGTCTGGTACACCAACTTCTTTGGTGCCCAGACTCACCTTGTTGCTCCGTAAGTGTACCTAGAGGGTTATTGTGGTAACATCAACTAACATCAGACTCTCTCAAAGTTTTGATCAGTACCTGCATCGCTTCCCTGCCTACCTGCAGCAGCTGTCCATGGAATCTAACGGCAAGTCTGTTACCTCCAACGGTTCTACCACCACCTACAGTACTGGTCAGTATCCCCGTGGCTATGATTATAGCCGACCTGTTTTTCACGCATCATCTGAGTCGTGATACTAACACTTGTTTTTAGGTGCCATTCTCTTCGGTGAGCCTTGCACTAACGCTCAGCACTCCTTCTTCCAGCTTGTCCACCAAGGCACCAAGCTGATCCCCGCCGACTTCATTCTGGCTGCCAAATCCCACAACCCCATTTCCAACAACCTGCACCAGAAGATGCTTACCTCCAACTATCTGGCCCAGGCTGAGGCTCTCATGCTGGGTAAGACTGCTGAGCAGGTTCGCGCTGAGGGCTGCCCGGAGGAGCTGGTTCCCCACAAAGTCTTCCCTGGTAACCGTCCCACCACCAGCATTCTGGTCGGTGGTGTTATCGGCCCCGCTGAGCTGGGTGCTCTGATTGCTTACTACGAGCATCTAACCCTGATTGAGGGACTTATCTGGGACATCAACTCCTTCGACCAGTGGGGTGTCGAGCTCGGTAAGTTCCTGGCTAAGAATATTCTCTCTGAACTCGACCAGCCTGGTAACGGCAACGGTCACGACGCTTCCACTGGTGGTCTCATGGACGCCTTCAAGGTCTACAGCAATTAAATTTTGTCGACTATTTGAGGGTAATAGGGAAATTGGATATATATCATTTGTACGAATGTCTATAAATTTATTGATATGTTGATTCTGTCAAATAAGAATTCATAATAAAAAACAAGAAAATCAATATTTAACTGCATTGTTGGAGATCATGATCATTGCGCCTTTTTGTATGAGGAACGTCGGTTTCTGTCGATGTGTGAGATGGGAGTACCATAACATATATACCACGATGACATCTCGGTCCTTCTAGTGCTCTCACAGATTCACTCTGCCATAACCTCTGATAAGCACTGGTCTCCCCTCTGTACGAGATCGCTCTTGTTAATTATTGGAACTGAAAGTTGTGGACTCTTCGAAAGCCGACATATCAATAATGACTTTACTGTATATGATTTATCATTATGGATATTGGCAACCCTATGTAGAATTTTACTAGAGTCATGGATGTTTGATGACATGCCAATCTTAATATATAATATATAGTCCAAGTGTGTTAATGGTGATAATCTAACCACAGTACATGTTGGAACCAGATTACATGAGTCAATATAAGCAAAGATCTCATTTTCATATCACCTAGTTTTACGGAACAGAATGTTGTCCTGATAATGATTCCGTATGGTCTGATAAACGACTAAATAGTAGCATCAGTGTCCGCTGGTGCACTGGTCACGAAAGAATGCAATGAGAACTACCGTCAGTAACAAAGCTACTTTATCGGCGCGGAGGTTTCTATCAATGGTACTAAGATCATCTCCGTGTCAGGAGTTATCTTTTGTGATGTCTCCGTATAATCCGACCTTTCGCCCGAGGAGTTCTCCATCGGGATGGAGTCACATCCACAGCAGCGTGCCAGATGACAAGGGTTCTCATGTGTAGATGTATGCACCGTTGCATTGTCATCCGGATGAGGAATTCGGGGGAAACACTTCCATGTGAGGATGAGGAGATGTGTGTTCAATGGAAGAAAGTACCGTGAGGAAATGCGAGGGTTTGGTTGGGGCTGACTTGGCAAACGGGATGTGGAAAGTTGCATCAGGAGAATGAATACTCATGTGGTTATGGAAAGAATAAATAGGGTGTGGCAGGGTAGAATCAAATGGCGGGGGTTCAGTACACCATTATGATAAATCTATATAATTCTCGGGCTCATGAAGGTGTATGTGACCCATAAAAAAAATCAAGACGGAGTTCCAGTGAGATGTGTTGATGGGATACATACATCGCACTTGGTCTATAATTGATGTATATATTTACTTATATGGTTGATGCCAGAGGGGTTAATGGGTGTTACATCGAAATTCTGTATATATATATATATATATATATATGTAGTTCTTGATATATAGATAATGGGAATACTCGATTTAGTATTCAGGCCTCAGGCAACCAGATTGGGAGCATGTACCCTCGATGTCCCGATTGGTTTGTGGCATCATCTTGTAGATTCTCATGAAGTATATATATCTTAAATCTTGGATTTAAGGACCCTGATTCTGTCACTACAACCAGTGATTTTATAAACTCTTCATGTCAGCGAACTCTCGATAAATGCTGTTTATCGAGATTTTTTTGCTTTTCTACAAATTTATGTCAGCTTTTTTGAGTAGCACTGCAGTGATCTCAAGGCTTTTAATCAACAATCACCAGAATTTCAACCTTGGTGAGGGAAACCGTGACACGGTGGTATCCGCTACACCACGCATGATTGTTACCAGAACAAAACAGATACCGTGCTGTGTATTTGCCACATGTAA
This sequence comes from Ambrosiella cleistominuta, assembly GCA_017139545.1. Lineage (NCBI taxonomy): Eukaryota > Fungi > Ascomycota > Sordariomycetes > Microascales > Ceratocystidaceae > Ambrosiella > Ambrosiella cleistominuta. The sequence goes on along the minus strand of JABFIG010000040.1, from coordinate 121,881 downwards.
CGGAACGAGAAAAGCCTGGTAAACATGCTTGGCAAGAAAAAAGGCCCAATTTTACCCCAACAGTAGCTGCAGGTATATACATGTTGACAAGAACAGTGAACAAGAAAAGTCTGGGGCCTTCAAATAGGTACTTTTATCACAGTTTACGACTGTGGGGATACAGGATGAAGCATATGTTCTCCAATCACGGGTAAATCCTTGGTTTGTTATTGGCTAAACCAAGGGCGGCATTGTTATCTCGCTCGTTGGAGGCTGTGTTTGACGTTATTCGGTTCTTGATTAAGTGAATGTATGTTTGGTTCCGATGTTTCTGATATATATAACCCTTATATTCAACAGTATTTGTACATATATACCAATATTGATTCATGATCAACGACTTTTGTTTTTGCCACCCGTGGTCATCATTCTTATGCAGTGATGGTAAACGTAAGGGTTTAAGCCCTATGGAAGCTTTATAGTGCCACTAATTGATCGTTGCACAAGAGCCTTGACGCTTAATATTCATTGTGAGCCATAGCTTCGCAAACCTGGGACCGCTTAAGCTGAGCCTGATTTTCCAGAAATAAATCTGTGCTTCAAAAATAAACGCATGACAAAAGGAGGTGGCACAAACAACAATCATTAGTTTAATATGGAAACATGGCGGACATTGGCACAGGCTATTGATAGACAAGGCAGATATGACTTTTTCAAAGGATATGATCAGGATGCAGGCGCACCCCGAGGGGCGGATTTTCATGTATGATTTTGCCCCAGTCTCAGTCTTTCCAGGCCCCTCTTTTCCCCCAGATTTAGAAATGCAGCCAGAATTTCTTCGGACCCCGCCTTTTTCATAATTATTTGGTCTACGCTAGCTACAATATTCGGCAACATGAGGGGGTACCGTGTGCCGTAAAATAATACACTCATGTCATGATAGACATTGAGATCTTTTAGATGACATCAAAATTAGCACATTACCTTATGTCTGTTCACTGCGGCGGGAATCTGCTGTAGTATCACTCCGATTTTATCCAAGATGTCAAAGTATCAGCATGTAAATTAACCCCATCTGGATTACCAATGCCAATCAAATCGAGAACTGTCCTTGTATTCTGGGATTTATGTTGCCTGAATTTTCGGTTGTTTTGAAACCAAAACTCTTGCACTCGGGCCTGCGATGCTGGACCCCACCCGCGCTGGACCTGCCAAGGGATAGCCTAGTCGGATTTTAGTACATATATTGAGGAATCATGCTAAATATATGTAACTGGGACATCAGTATGAGTCAACAAGCTGGCCAAGACCTCATCAGGGCTGTGTCTGTGATCTCCAAGTTGTCGAATGCAGTGCCTCCGTCATATGTATCTACATACGGGCTGTGGATCTAAAAGAGGCCTCATAAGACGTAATATGGATCAGCCACAGTACTATACCCTATATCTGCTATAGACCACTGTAGTGTTTGGTTTACTAAATAATGAAATTTGAATGTGACAATATATATAAATATGTGTATCATCAGTATTTTCGCGCATACCCTTACCTATTTGAGATAAGTCGGTTGGAGCCTCTGTATGCTAGGTTAGCAGGTGGCAAAAAAAGGGTTCTCGCATTTTTTGCCTTATGACGTACGCGTTCTCAATTATGTGATTTCGATAACTCTACTTTACGTGTAAACCAGTCGAAATATATGTTAATACCTTTTTTTTTTTGACAAGAAAGTCATTGTCGCTTCACTTGCCGAATCTCTTTTCTCGACTTTGTGCATTCAGCCACGCGGGGGAGACAAGATCCAACTCTCACTACCTATTTCTAATTTTTGGTTGAATATGGCATGATGACCTCTTTGTATCCTGAATGGACATCAATATATGCTTAGCATCTTTACTGAGACCACACTACCCTCATTCATGACATGTTGTGTAGAGTGGACTGTAAAGGATTGAGAGTGGACTCCATAATGACGATCATCAACTTCTTCCAGATTCTACGATAAACGATAATTTTGATGCTCTTCCTGTTTGCATATCCAGACCTCAAAATGACACAGTGTTATCCAAAGAATCCGCAATACTGTGAGGGGAATGTTGGACAAGGGTAGCATCTTACCCAGTGCAGTTAGATATGGACAAATGTTATCTTAATACTTTCGTCTTTTGGACTATGACCCTGCAACCTATATTCCATTTTCAATATCATTCTATTTACTGACCACCCCACCGCAAAAGAGGATCGTGAGCTTTAGTTATTTACCATCTCATCCTGGGTCCATGATTCAGTATTGTCACTTGCATGCAAGAAAATTAGGATGTGATCTGATGATGAAATACACTTGGTACCTAAACCAAAAAATTAAATCCGGGAGATGGGGAGAGTGAATCACTGGCTTGAATGTCACATCTGGCTTTACCTTGGGTTTTAATATTAAACAATGTCCTATTTACTTTAACATGAGACACAAGTGTAGCTTCACATTTGATACACGCAAAAGAACATTCACAAGCGAGGGCCTGATCTAACATCGGTATCCTTGTTCGTCTGACGTCAGCCTTACTAATGTCAGTATTTGGTTGATATTTGAGATTGATAAAAATGGCATTGATTTCTCTGTCTAATTACCCAAAAGCATCGTGATGAAGTCAAATTTTATTATGATGGATAACAGTAATAATTATTTCTATCATAATTTGGGTGTATCCAATTTGAAGGGCAAGTATGTTGTGTACACATGTATATACAACAACATATGTGGCCTACATAAGGATTAGCCTTCCATGTCCAATTTGTAGCAAATATCAAAGCGCAAGCGTCACATATGTTCCTTAAAGAATGTAAGTGACATATCCTAAGAAAAAAAGACAGAAAATCTTCCTCCGGTACCCAGATCATAAGTGTCAGATTCTTTAACTTCGACTTCAGGGACCTCAAGTGAGCTTTGCTTTCTTACATTTCGAGACAAGAACTCATCGTAGTAAACTTGTGCCCAAAGACCATAGAAACTAAACGCATTGCCCAATACGTGTTTACCTCTGCTTGTTTAACAGTTCTCTTGAGTAAACAACACCAACGGATGATGGAACTAATATCCTTGGCTGCAGCCGTGTGAGTGGGACCAACGGCAACGGGTGCCGTGGAGGAGACAACTTCCAGCAAGATCCAGTAAAAGAGAGAACTACTTATAATTTGCTTTGATTTACATATGGTTTGCAGGTATCATCTTTAGGTGGGACAAGTCATTTCTCTCACTTTGAATATTAAAAGTGTATATAGACTAATGACACTACCCATGCTGATAGGTAATAAGATGCATGCAGCTGGAGAGAACTCCATCGAAGTGGCCGCATATGCCCAAGGTGTGTTGTCCATCCACAGCACATACAAAGGGGAGAATGAGGCTCAAGATGTCCTACAAAATTATCGTGACTTTAGATGTACAATGTTTCATTGGCAGCCCCTTGAGAGTGAGCTTCAGTCAAGTCTGCGGTGATGATCAAGGCTAGCCCAGTACTGTGCCGTTCCCCCCTATGCTAGCACAGGCCACTGAAAACCAGCCTTATAACATGCCAAAGGGGCTAAAGTTTCATCTCATTATGTGCTGAAAAATTGCTTGTCTTTGCAATGCCATTTCAATGATATTGACCGAGTCATCGAGTGATGAAGGTGATGAAGGGGGCATGGGTTTTGAGGAGCAAAGATCCACCGGACCTCCAGGCACCGTGATGACCGTTTCGGGATGACAACGGATCGTGGGTCCTGTACTTGTCCAGGGTTGTGTACGATGGCCAACGGAGGGTATAGCACGTAATTGAGCCCCATATTAAAGCAGCATGATTGATGTATGGGGACATTGCCTCGGCAATCATACACCGACTCAGTCACTCCGTCTCTCAATGCTCACCAGGTGAATGGATGTATGGTTGGATGGATAGATATTTAGATACATGATTGAAGTCATTTCATACTCTCTTCATTAGGCAATTAACACGGGGAATGCTTATTATGACAAGACTTGAACCTACAAAAAAACATGCAACCGTGAATGGCATAATGATGTGATGCTTGCAGCTAGAACTCTCTTATGTTAGCGGCCCGATAGTCCTTTCAAGCGTTGTTTTCTCCAAGTTACAGCAGTGTCCGCATGGTGTGTTATAAGCCATGATGACGGGAGAATAGCGTTGCCAAAATCCTCCTCAGTACTATATCCCTAGTTCTCAAACAGGGTACAGATGGCCCGGGCTTTCCTTGGTTATACTTGGTGTATGCATCATGACCTTTGTCTCAACGCCCCCCTAACCAATAATAGGTCTCCGCTTAAAGGTGTAAGTGACGGCATAATGTACTCATACTTTTGGTCTAATGTGCTGATATCGTCAACCGTCACCGAATCTACCCTGCGGCTGCCACACAAAGCATGGACTACTTGGGGTCGTTATCGTCAGCCAAACGAGTTTCGTAGTTGCTCGATTTGGATATATAAAGACGTCGGTTTCCCAATCTTGGAGCACTTTTTCATTTTTTGTTCATTATCTCACTACAACATCAAACATTTCAAACAATATCACTTCTTTTTTGACGGTCTTGACGATCTCATCTTCCTCAAACTTTTTTTTTCTCCAGCGCATTAACGAATACCGCATATCAAACATATTTTTGCCTCTTTACATCCTCTCTACTCAAATCCATTTATCTTTTGGCATCATCATCACGCCAACCTCCCTTTTACTCTCATCATCCATAAACAATTCATACACACATTCACAATGGCTGCTCAAACTGCTCCCGCCACTCTTAAGGCTGTTCACTTCGGTGCTGGTAACATCGGTAAGTTTCGAATCCATGTGTTCATCACACGACAGTATTTTGCAAGTCCGAAACATTTACTAACATGTGGTTTCTTAAGGTCGTGGTTTCGTCGCTTGCTTCCTTCACGAGTCAGGTTATGAGGTCGTCTTTGCCGATGTCCAAGATACTCTGATCAACAAGATCAACGAGACCCCCTCTTACAAGGTTATTGAGGTCGGTGCCGAGGGTACTGCTGAGAAGACTATCACCAACTACCGTGCCATTAACTCTAGAACTCACGAGCAGAATCTCGTTGATGAGATCACCACCGCTGATCTGGTTACTTGCTCCGTTGGCCCAAATATCCTCAAGTTCATCGCTCCCGTCATTGCTAAAGGTATCGACAAGAGATCTTCTGATCTGAAGCCTTTGGCTGTCATTGCTTGCGAGAACGCCATTGGTGCCACCGATACTCTCGCTTCCTTCATCAAAGACCCTAAGAACACCTTTCCTGAGCGCCTCGAGTCTCACTCCTCTCGTGCCCGCTATGCTAACTCCGCCATCGACCGCATTGTCCCTGCTCAGGACCCCAACGCTGGTCTCGATGTTACCCTGGAGAAATTCTACGAGTGGGTCGTCGACAAGACTCCCTTCGAGGGCCAGGCCCCTCCTATTGATGGTGTCATGTGGGTCGACAACCTCCTGCCTTTCATCGAGCGCAAGCTTTTCACTGTCAACACTGGTCACGCCACTGCCGCTTACCACGGCTATAACCGTCAGAAGGCCACTGTCTATGATGCTCTGCAAGACAAGAAAATCATGGCTGAGGTTCGTCGCGCTCTTGCCGAGACCAGCCAGTTGATCGTCGAGAAGCACGGTATCGATGCCAACACCCAGAAGGCTTATGCCGAGAAGATTATCAAGCGCATTGGTAACCCTCACTTGGAGGATGCTGTTGAGCGTGTCGGTCGTGCTCCTCTCCGCAAGTTGAGCCGCAAGGAGCGTTTCATTGGTCCCGCTGCTGAGCTTGCCGAGAAGGGCGTCGATATCTCTGGTCTTCTGGACGCTGCTGAGATGGCTTTCCGCTTCCAATCCGTCGAGGGTGACGATGAGTCTCACCAGCTCGCCAAGATCATGGCTGAGAAGTCTCCCAACGAGGTCGTCGCCGAAGTTTGTGGTGTCCATGCTAATGAGAAGATCCACCCAATGTTGGTTGATGTTGTCCGCCGTGTCCAGGAGGACATGGACGAGTAAACATGTCCCCTTAGTGGCTTCATGGCCCTTCATGCGTTTATGACATCGTTTCTGTTTTTCATTTCTCTGCATTTGCCTTTTTTTGGTCGTTGGGATCGCGTTTGATACGCTCGCATAACTTGGATGGATAGCACGGCGTTTTGATATTGGTTAGACTTATTTTGTTACTTTTGCTTCTCTAAGATGCATTGTCTTTGAATTTCACAAGTAAATATTCATTCCACATAACATCCTGCTATTCAAATGTGAGTACTTTGTGTTTAATATGCATGTATCATGCCTTGAATTATGGACATGGGTTGTGATAATTGGCACTAATCTTGCCTATGGTAACAACTTGAAATGGCCAGAATTTATGTCTGCATGTTGGAAGCATAGAGGAGACTTCCTATGCTGAAACATGTGTGTGTATTATTCATGTCTGTAGTTATACATGATGCCACATCCCGTCAGGTTGACACCCGTATCCCGCAGGATGTCTGCATGGAGCCGCAGAACTGGCAAACACGATCATGACAATCAAGTTTGTTTCCGCTGTTCGTCATTCAATGTACTTAGTGAAATATGATGACAATAGAGTAACTAATTAACTGGGTTGCCTTGTGGCTATTTGGGCTTGCAGGTTCCCTTGATGTATAAACATTCTATCTTCTTCAATACACTCACGTCAAATATCCGTCAGATTGTGATCAATGGCACCACCGGTTCTCAATTGGAGTGAGTCATTATCATATCCGTGAACACATAGCAGGCTTCTTGACCAAGAAGAATTAACAATAGGAATCATGTCAATCTAAGTTGATATTGCATATACCACTATACTTTCAAAGCTTGTTGCCAATCTCAACTACCAATTATCTCTGCTCTCAATGATGAGCCTTGAAATGATGCCCATCAGCACTGCGGATCATGAGAACCTTCCTCACACACTCAACTTGAATCAAACCGAGGCAACTGTAGATTTGGCTCGGGACTATGACTCTGGGACAAACAATTCTGCGGCAGTTTCTCAATTTGCTCCACGTGGACAGAATGGCATTGTATTGGTTGACGATGACGGGATGAAAGCTGTTGACAAGGACTCCGCATTAATCTCTGAATCCACGGAGCTGATCATATATGCTGTTGACTCAAACGCTGTGGCGATGAGTGCGTCATTAATTTCCAAACCCAGTTTGAAGCCTTTTCTATCAATCGAGAATGCCCCGCACTCTGATGATCTCTCTAGTGACGACGAAGAATTTGTGGCCAACGACCCCGACAACGTGATTGCGCAACAACCCACCAAAAACGCCGTACAGAAAAAACTTCGTGATGAACAGGCCTTTGCTTCATTCTTGAAGAAAGACACATTAACACAATGCACCATTCAGGATGCGCAGGCTTTGGGATTGAAGCCTAGATCCACAACCTATTTCACGCAAATGTCTATGGAAAAAATTATCGATAGTCCGCGCGAGTACCAGCTGGAACTATTTGAAAGGGCCAAGAAACAGAATACAATAATAGTGTTGGATACAGGACGTGGAAAGACGTTAATTGCAGTGTTGTTGATCAGGCATATGGTGGAGGAGGAGCTGGTTAATCGGTCCTTGGGGAAGTCCAAACGGATTGCATTCTTTCTGGTCGGTTCCTCTTGATGGCATGGAATTGATATCATTCACTAACTCGGAAGTTCAGGTTGAAAAAGTACCACTTGTCCATCAACAATACCATGTGATTGAGAGTAACCTGTCATATCCCATTACTCGTGCGTGGGGACACTCATCCAATGAGGCTTGGGGCAAGGCCGAGTGGGAGGAGACTGTTGACAAGCAGATGGTGGTGGTTTGTACCACTGCCATTCTGCATAGAGCCTTGGCTAGTACTTACGTCAAGATAGATCAGATCAATCTCATTGTTTTCGACGAAGTCCATCATGCGAAGAAGAATCATCCCTATGCACGCATCATCAAGGACTTCTACGCAACTGTTCCGGTAGAATCTCGGCCCCGAATCTTGGGTATGACGGCATCTCCAGTTGATTCCAAGGAAGATGTTCGGCATGCTGCCGCAGACCTTGAACGATTATTGTGCAGCACTATCGCCAGCATCGATAAAGGGTCATTTCAGGACGGGATTTTGCGGCACGAAAGTTCTGAACACAGAGTTACTTACTCTATGTTGAAGAAATGGTCTGACACCGAGCTCACTGCCCAAATCCTGCCTCTGACTAGGGGTAGCGAAGACTTTGATAGACTTATCAGATTTGCCCAGAAATCATTCTCAGAATTGGGACCGTGGTGTGTGGACCGTTTCTGGAAGCTGAGTTTGTCGGATACGGAGGCTATGCGTCTCCTGGCCCGCTGTCAAGCCGAATGCCAGAAATTGGGAAGGAAAACATCTTCCCTCGTCAAACGTATTAGATCAGCAATAGACGCTGTTCGTCTTCACGAAGTCCCGCCACTGGAAAGATCAGAAAAGCATTTGTCATCCAAGACTTTGGCTTTGCTGGATCTACTAGAGCAAATTTTCCCGCGGAACACAGAGAGGATATCGGCACGAGAATACAGTGATACTTGGTCACGGAAAATGGGCCGCAAGTGTATTGTCTTTGTGGAGGCCAAGGATACCGCCATGATGTTGGCAGATCTCGTCAAACAGCCTGCCATTCAGCATTTCCTTTCCATCAAGTCTGCGCCATTGGTAAGTTGACTCTGGTCAAGTACATGCTATAGCATATGCAGGATCGCTGCTAACATTTGCATAGTTTGGGGCGTCTTCCAGAACTCGGAGCATGTCCTACTCTAGTCAAAACATCACCATTCACAAGTTTCGCATTAGTGACCTTAATTGCTTATTTGCCACGTCCGTGGCCGAGGAAGGTCTCGATATTCCGGACTGTGACACTATCATCCGCTTCGATCTATATCACACTATGATCCAATATGTCCAATCTAAAGGTCGTGCTCGGCGAGATGGCTCCCAGTACTACATCATGATGGAGAACAGGAATTTGGATCACCAGAAGAGGGTTCAATATGCACAGCGTAATGGTCTTCTATTGAGCCAGTTCTGCGCCCAACTTCCCAAGAATCGCATGGTCGAGAGTGTCAACCAGACGCTACAAGAAGCTTCGGAACTGCAAAGTATCTCTTATACTGTGCAGTCGACTGGTGCTCGTCTTGGGTGGCTGCAGAGTCTCGAGGTCCTGAACAATTTTGCTGCTCATCTGGTGACCGAGGAGAATCGTCAACATAATTACACCCCTCGAGCTGAGTACATGATCATGCCATTGAATGGCAAATTCTACTGTCATGTGATACTTCCGGAAGGCTCGCCGGTTCGCTCTTTTACCGGCGAGGAGCAACGGTCTAAAGCTGATGCCAAGTGCTCGGCGGCATTCGGACTTTGCATTCAGCTCATTGAAAAAGAGCTTATTAATGGATACCTGGAGCCAGTGTTCAAGAAGAAGCTCCTCAGGATAAGGAATGCTAGACTTGCCATCAGTGCCAAGAAGGAGAAGGCCTACAACATGAAGTCTAAATCTGACTTTTGGATGCAGGACCTCCCACAAGATTATGATGGAACTCTTCATGGAGTTTTGTTGGCATTGACAGACGATTCAATGCTAGAGAGACGGACAAAGCCTTTGGTGTTGCTGGCTCGTCGTGAGTTCCCGTTGTTACCCGATATAACGTTGTTCTTTGGGGAAAACCTAAGCACTGTGGCGCAAATCAGGCCAATAAATGGGACTATTCCCGGACCGGAGATAGAGCGATTGACAGCCTTCACTTTGCGTGTGTTCCGTGATGTCTTTAGTAAAGATTTTATTGCCGAAGGCCGAGATCTGCCATATTTTATTGCTAGCTCGAGATACGGTCACGGTGTCGATCTTGGTAAGCTTGAACTCAAGGATATCATTGATTGGAAGCAAGCAGATATGGCAGTCCAGCACAACTATCTGACTTTAGACGATCAAGACCCATGTGAATTCTACCAGGAAAAGTTCTGTATCGACCCCTACGATGGTGGTCGTAAGCTCTATCTTCTCGGAGTTCGTGAAGATATGCATCCACTGGATCCTATCCCTGAAGGTGTTCCAAATCCGCAATATCGATGCTGGAAGAGTGTTCCTCACAACATAAAGGAATACAGTATCAGCATGTGGGGAAGTAGTCGGTCCAAAAGGCAGTGGAAGGATGATCAGCCGGTCGTGGAAGCTCGACAAATTTCTTTGCGTCGGAATCTGTTGAGTGACATTGATGATGGCAGTGCCGATCGTCTAACCAATGTTTCCATGTTTATCATCATGGAGCCAATGAACATCTCAACCGTAGGTCCAGACTTGATATATGTAACTAGCATGGTGTTTACGCAACTAGGTAACTAACATGGCTAGCTTTAGCTCTCGCCATCAGTCGTTGCCATGTGTGGCACATTCCCAGCCATGATCCATCGCATCGAAGAGACTCTGATTGCTCTGGAAGCTTCCCGTATGCTTGATCTCCCGGTCCGTCCTGACTTAGCCTTAGCCGCCCTCACAAAAAATAGTGAATTGGCCAAAGATAGCGTGGAAGAGGATCAGGAACCCAAGTTCCAGGAGGGAATGGGAGAGAATTATGAGCGCTTGGAATTCTTGGGTGATGCTTTCTTGAAGATGGCCACAACAATCGCCTTATTCACAATGATCCCTCTGGGTAACGAGCATGAGTACCATGTTGAACGTATGTTGCTCATCTGCAACATCAACCTCTTCAACACTGCTATTAAGATGGGACTACAGGAATTCATTCGCACTCAAAAGTTCAATCGTCGGGCTTGGTACCCGTCTGGCCTCAAGCTTCGCAAGGGAGAACTGCCGCAAATCCCTAAAACTCACTATCTTGGTGACAAGTCCATTGCTGATGTCTGCGAGGCCTTCATTGGTGCCGCCTATGTTTCCGGTTGCAAGGACCCCGATAGGCCAGCTGAAGATTCAGATGGTTTTGATCTGGCAGTCAAAGCTGTGTCCATCATGGTCAACGCAAAGAACCACAACTACAAGACGTTTGCTGAGTACTACGAAGCCTACAACCTCCCGGCCTGGGCCCAAGCCAAACCTACTGTGGCTCAGTTCGAGTTCTGTGACATCCTCGGCAACATCACGGGCTACAAGTTCCGGAACTGCCTTTTGTTGCGCAGTGCCTTCAAGCATCCTTCATATCCTTGGGAACATGTACCCAATTATCAGAACCTAGAGTTTTTAGGTGATGCCCTGCTTGATATGTGCATTATTGACTTTCTTTACAAGTCTTTCCCGAGAGCTGATCCCCAGTGGCTCACTGAACACAAGATGGCCATGGCCTCAAACAAATTCTTGGGGTGTTTGTCTGTTGAACTTGGGTTTCACAAGCACATTCTGGCTGTGGACCCAACTATTCTCTCGAGCATCTCAGAATACATCAAGTACTTAACCAGTGCCAGAGAGTTAGCAGAAGAATTGGCTAAAAAGACGGGTAAGATAGATAAAAACTATTGGGCTAGTGAAGCTCTCAGACCGCCCAAGTGTCTTGCTGATGTTGTAGAAGCTTATATTGGCTCTCTTTTTGTAGATTCTGGTTACAGTTATGCTGAAGTCTACAAATTCTTCATGAGGACAGTCAAGCCTTATTTTGAAGACATGGCTCTTTACAACTCCTTCGCCAATCAGCACCCAGTGACATGCCTGATCAAACAGTTACAAGGAATCTTCAAGTGTGAGGAATGGAGTTTTGTGAAACAAGAACAACCTATGAACCTCAATGCTGGGATCGCGGTTCTGACTGAGTCTCAAGTTGCTGCTGGTGTCATTATTCACGGACAGGTGGCAGGACAAGGAAAGGCCGATGGTGCCATATTCGCCAAGGTGATGTCAGCGTTGGATGCCATGGAGAATATTAAGCATCTGTCGATGGCCGAATTCAAGGAGAAGTTCAAGTGTTGCTGCTTCGTGAAGAAAGAAGGGATTATAGCAGAAGCAGGAGGTGAGAGTGCTGAGGCACAATCAGCACAGTAGATAATGTGGTTAGAGGATGACCAGATTCAGTACAGATTTCTTGATTGTATTCGAAAATACATTCTACCATTACTGAATATTCCTTTTCAATAGTACCTGTTTTCGCAGGTGGTGCATGATCACAATGCTCGCTCAGCGGAGGTGCATCAACATGACAAAATACATGAAATCTAAACGGATTTAGAAACAGGTTTACCGACATACTGCGTGGATCTGTAAACTATAGAACAGTACACTATACTGTAAGTCTGAGGACATACACTCCCTTCGAAATCACGTGCAGATGTGTGGGTGTGTTAAACCCCAATCTATCCGTCGTCATTTGCCGGCCGATGGCAACCATGCTTTTACTTGGGCTCTACACATAAAATTCCATCTCAATTTGTATGAAAAGTCACTATCAAGAAGGATCATACTTTATATATCTTGAAACCCATCCTGCCAAAGGAGCAACATCAACAATATTTGCGCGTTGATCATATAGAAAAAAAAAGTCCCAAAAAAGGAACTCCCATATATAGTGTCCCTAGGGTTCAACTAGCCCGACCTTTGCGGCCGCCTTAGCACCACATTGTAATTTTTTTTTTCTGCCTTCTTATTTCCTCTAAATCCCCCACCCGTATGTCTACACGCGAAGCTAGACTTGTCAATATATTTATATGTACTCAAAGCATCGATTCTCGTGAATTGTCAACAGGCGCGGTGGCCGGTTGACATAAGTGAAAGCCGGCCACTGGGATGAAGAGCATGGGCTTGCTGCAGGGTATATCTGTAGATATATACATATATTGAGGACAAAGTAAATGACTACATGTGTAGATTGCTGTTATATGAGCAGGTCTGGGAAAGATGTGGCTGGCGTTGTTGATTAAGTCAAGGACTATGAGACAGCAGCAAATCAGCAGATTCAAAGTTTGGTATACGAGATGGAGATGTTCATCTCGTTAGACTGCATCCCGAGTATTCGGAATAGTGATAGGTGATGAGCGTAGGGATGAGAAAGGGTTATAGATGGGATGACTCGTGGAGAATGATAGATGATATATCGGATAGGGTTAGTAAAAGATTAAGACCGGCGGGGAATGAAGCAACCAAATATTTACCGGGGCTATACAAGATCTCCTGTCCAAAGATTCTTGAACACGTATTGGCCTACGCTGATCATATATATATGCATATATATCAACATACAGCTTGAAAAAATAATATCAGATCCGGATTCTGAAGCTTATCTCGGCAAGTATCAGCTGACAACATTGTACTTGGCTTCTTTGTTTTTGTGTTAGTATTTTCATTCATCTGATATAGCACTCGCCCAAACGCACAACGATACCTGTAGTTAGTGCCGCCGGAACGGTTATTGACAACTCCCGGTCTAGGGGAGCGGATACTTCAGGGGTTATAATCCCAGAGATTAAGTCGTACAACAAAGAAACATTTGTTCCATGGGTGTCAAAAGTATAGTTATCTGCGTTGATAGCAATGTGGCATGTGCTTGGCCGCTTCCCCCTCTGCAGCGACATTACAATGGGGAATAACACCATAGTGGTCATGAAGTTTCTAGGACTCGTGATTGCGATTGTGGTCTAATCTCTGGGACAGATGCATAAATATGTGTATATAGTTGGTTGGATGGTTGAGAAGATGAGTGGGTTTGGAGATCAAGATAGAATGTGGTGGATGACCATGTTGCCCGGTATTCTTCAAATCTTCAGAACAGGCATATATAATGTTTACCATTGCAGGATGATAACCAGATTGGGGATTGCAAATCTCCGAAGCTATCCAGGTTCAATAAAATCAGCACGTAGATATATAGCTTAGTGACTTTATGTGGGAAACTCGGAGCGAACGGTCATATACAACAAATCCTCATCAAGATTGCTTATCGTCAACTTTCCGGATTTCCTTCACACAGTCGAGTTAGTTCAGTAAAGCTGGATAGAATTCACCTATCATTAGCCTTTGGTAAATATATTGACTTAAATAGCATCGGACAAAAAGTGAAGAAAAAGTCCGCAGAATGCTCGAGCGCTGCCCCAATCATAATCCTAGAACCTGGTGTGCCTGTGTGTTAAATAACATTACTATAGCCATCGACATAACCTTTACATATTATGATGAACACAAAATCCTAGTATGGTCAAAAGGGCTAGAAAGACTCATATGAATCAGGATGAATTCCTATAGAGACCAAAAGCCTAATCTATAGCAAAGAAATCATTTATGACCATCTTATTGCTTCGCCAGATTATATAGATATCCCGTTTGATTGACAATAGTCGTTATGTTTTGGTCTGTGTTACAGTTGAATCTACATGATATCTGATATTGAAAAATATACAGCTCCAAATTCACTTGATGATCACCAGTTCATGCAATTTTCCTGCTGTACACACATAACCAAACCTGACGGATCTCTCATCTTGAAATAACTCTACAGCCTTTGCCCTCATGACATCAGCCATCAATTGTGCACATGATGGAGGATGAAGGGACATTCTAGTCAGATTAACAGATCAGATTCACATGCTGAGTCGTGTTGTTATAGCTGAGTTTTATACAGCTTGCAGTAACAGGGCTGAGCACCAGGTGATGTGAGTGAATGTATGTGAATCGTCGAATAATTTCAAGTTCAGCTCTGTAAAGTTCATCACAGAATTTAGCTTTAGATAATCTCTTATGAATTACAAATCATAAGGCTTGAAGCTATATAGCATCCTGTAGGATATTAGCGCTGCCCATCACTTCGTTGTGAGATAGCGCACTTATAGAATGATTCACCCCAGGACAGTCAGCCGCCTTACAAGCTGAAAGACCTGCATTATTTCCTTGAAAGGTAATTATCAATTGAGGCGTGATACCCACAAATCGCCAATCAGTACACTGAATGACAGAATCACGAGAAGTGAGCTGGACCATGGATGTTATGATGTTCAACACGATATCTTGTGTTCGATAATATACGTTTAGTAAGAAAAGCTCACAGGTTGATCGAACTTGAAAAGCAAGATATCCAACAAGTAAGATGAGCGTTAAATGTGCATCTGATGATTATCCGTGGAGGCAGTGTTACATCACGATAGTTGGTTGAGCAAGTTTACAGACCAGTTGATAAATAGGATTATTGTCAAGAATAAGGTCTAGATTACCTATGCACGTAATACTACTTTTGAATGCCGAGTATAGTCTGTGTCACAAGAGGTTTAAGGGTCTACCCAGATAAACCCAGGAGTTCAACATCTAGTTAGCACTTTTCGAAAAAAGAAAGTGAACATACTATTCTGAAAGCGTGATTTTACTGGCGCGTAAAACATGGAATTGATGACAGTTTCAGTGAGTTACTCAGCCATACTCACACAATCACATAAAATGGGGTATGTCTGTCAGTTTGCCTGGTGCAAACAACCACGAGACAATCCACACATTCTCGGCCTTCCCCAACATCTTAACCCGAATCTTATCCTATATTTAATCCCTTTACACTCGTGGATACGACACATCACCTCTGTCGTCACCCGGTTACCTTGTTTCCCGAGGTGGTAAAAGCGTCTCAATGTGACCTACGCCTGCTTGTCACCAGAGCTCCTATACTATCTTGCTCGTTTGAATCTTATTTATCGACTGACATTGTTGCAGTTGTGTTATCAAGTTGCGGATCGGAATTGTTTTGTTGAGATTATAAACGAAACAACGCTTTGATGGTCTCGGACGCGATCATTGAATCTATCGTAATGAAGGCTTCATGAAGAATGACACCAAATCACCAACAAATTATTATGACTATTGTCGTTAGTTCCAGGCAAAAGTGTGGTGAAATTCCTACAGGATTACCTAAAAAAAAATTGGCTCTCATCAAAGAAGCCCTTTAGAATAAAGTTGTAAAAAGGTGAAGTGGACTAAAGGTTTACACAATGGAAGGAAGGAAACCTAAAGGAGGACAAAGGAGAAGACAAAGAAGACTTAAAGATAATAGAGTATATTGAAGAAGATTAATGGTGATGATTTAAGCTTTAGCTATGGAAAACATGGACATGCAAGTAATAGTATGATTGTTGGGTCATACCATTTTAGCCTAAATAGACTATTTATACTAGGGGTAGTAGTAGTACCCCTCTAGAAAACTATAACCTTAAATTTTACATTTTAGTATGTGTTAACCCTATGCTTATTTATAGTGACAGGAGCTAAAGTATAGCATAAATTGTCCAAAAGACAAGACAAGAATTCTGGGAGAAGTTGTGAGTTATGCAGGACATTGTAATATTCTCTCAAAAGCTACAAGCAGGACTAAATGTTAAAAGCTTCAAAATCTCAAATCGCCCTTGGATCTTTCTTGATGTGTCAGATGGGTTTAGCCAACATACATATGTCGGTAGTGTGCACATTATCCCAGGACTGTGATGCAACTGTAGATGCAGGTACCAGATGTCTCATGTTTACCACTAAAATTTTCTGAACCTTGCCATGGGATATCATGGGATTGGTTAACAAGTCCAAGACATTTTTTTATGTGTGGCTTTGATTTTCCCGAGTAAACACTGTACCATCTAGTACAATTGTGCAACTACTAAATGCTAATGGTTTTCACTCACGCTTTCCTAAGTGGATGATTGGAGTGGGGTTGGGTTTTGGACTTCTAAGGGACCTGACATGTGATATCTAACTTTTCTCATAAATGCCAAATACTATGATGCCCAAGTTACCACACTCGGGATCGTTGTTATTTTAAAGCCCAATGATGCCGCTCACTTATGGCACATCCAGTTTATCAATAAAAGAATAATTCTGTACTTTGTCCAAAATATCGTAGATTATTCCTCGAGACTTGGAAAGTATCGAGTAAATGACACAATACGCATCTCGGAGTGCACATAGCTACACAAAGCTCATGGAAATTATCTGTCACTTCGGGTCGACAGGTATACAATCTGACAAGCTTCTCGTTAATAATTAGATGCTCCTTAACCCAATAATGTCAACGCATAATACGGATAGTACAGCATGTGTCTTGACAGCTTGGCTAGATTTTTGATCTACTATTCCTCAACAGAGATCCGGCATCACGTCATCAACCTGAAGGGTCATATCCACTACCGCCCCCACAAACTTCGGCCATAAAGTTGGAAATCAAGCGTGGGCAAAATCAAGGAACGGGCCTGGTCAGACGGTATGCATATTACCATGTCACTTTAAACCAAAGATGCAACTCACCTAAATATTCTCAGACCCTCGTGGCAGATATGACCTCTCGTCCGCTACCCAAATTGTTGCTGAACCACATTTTGTTACTTGCACGATGTAACTCTGCTTGCCATCAGTGCCTGAATTGGCACCATGTCATTATCCAATGCATATTAAATTGTCGATTGCGCTTGATACATGCCAACAATACTTTTGGTAGAGGTAGAATAATTATTATGGTCCATATCTCCAACTATTTGTTAAAACCTTCAGAAATGGTTGGGATCATGATGATATTTACACCACTCAAGACTAACTATTTAGTATAATACTTCAGGTCTGTGCACCTATGATGGTCGAACTTACTTGACTTGATTAGATTGTGAATTTTTATTATGACCCCAAAACATGATCCTCAATAATGTTCTTGTAGTGAACAAGACCAGGATTTTCTGCCATGAAAACTACGAGTTTCCATGGTCGCATATAGTCTGCGCCTGAATAATCATAAAGACCAATGAAGATAAGATAGCCGTTATTTGAACAGACTCGACTGTATCTGTATGAGGAAATTGATGTGACGACTAAATGGGTTGATCTGTAGCAAAAAAAAAGCAGAGTCCTTTCGGGTTCCGATCTGATTATGGGTCACCTCCCGCCTCTTGTCATTTTCACTTCTGGTCTTTCCACATGGCTTCTATGCATTTATAGAATCCCGTAGAGAGGCCAATCGTGTTGTTACTGATAAAATGGAGCTCAAACTTTATACATAAGTTCGGAAGATGTTGCCGAGTTGAATAATAGAACTAGCCATTCCAAATCCAAGGGTGCAAATCTGTTCTTCATCTCCGGGCCGTCAGCCGTATGCCTCGCTTGTCTGCTCCTGGATCCTTACAGCGCCCTAAACTCGGGTGTCGAATTGCTTTTGTCTCTCAAACCTTTTCCGTGGCATGGTGGATATGTGATTGATCGATGACTCTTCTGGCCTTTTATGGCATACATGATAATATCCCATCAACTCGGCCACTACAATGACCAATCGTGCATGTTTCTCGGAATTTGTTCTTGCTTCACATGGGAAGATCTCCGTAAAGCTGACCAGAATATAGATGATATTCACACACTCTCTTCGCTACACTCACTGTCTTGTGAGCATGATGCAAATAATCATGTAGAGGCCACTAAAGAAAAAGATGTTGATAATGCTAAATATTGCATCAATGGTCCCTTCCATCTTCTAGATTGTTCACTACACCAACAACCAACGCCATGCCCTATCCCTTGTGTGAAACAAAACAAAATGAAAACAGAATGCAGGTACTGGTCTACCCCTGGCACAGCCGGCCACTCGCTCCGACGATAAAATATGGGTAAAAATAAATTAAATGCTTGATTAAGCCAGCAACGGCAATGATTACCAATCCCACCGGCATTGCTTGTGGGGGACTCTCACTTGTAGTCCACTGCCACATCACGAACCAGGCATATGCAAGGAAGAGGGGACGACGCACGGAACAAAGACAGGGACATCCTGGTCTTCTCGTCTTCTTGAAATGGGGGACCAGGGGCCTACAACATGGTCATTTTATTGTTCGTTTTTTGTGTTTTTTTGTGTTGCGATAGCATGGGCCTTGGCCTTTCTAAGCCTCTCGGCCTCTTCATCCTGCATGAAGGTTGAGTTTTTTTTTTCCTGTCTTTTCTGCGCAGAGCTGATCTCCTTTATTTATAAACTTGACTTGTTGCTGCGGCTTTGTGGGCTACTAGTTTTTAATGCAGCCCCTATCCCGCTTCAGAAGCTTCTCTAGAACTTCTTTTTGGTGTTTTTGTTTTACTTTGCCGACTTTATTGTGGCCGACTGCCATCCTACTTTCAGGAAGTTCGCCATCTCAACCTTAATTACTTGGACTTATCACTTGTCTGAGTACCGATATAACGTTGTTTTCTTTATTCACCCCAAGTTCTGTGTCTTTAACTTACCATTAACCCCAAACTTGGTTCAGACTGAGTCGTGACCAGGCCGTCTTCCAATGGTCTTGCTCTATCTCGAATCTTCGTCTGAACGAACTTAACATCGAGAGCAATATATTGTGTAACATTGAAGCTCAAGTATATCTTCTAAAAAAAAAGTTCAGAGATGGGGCTGTTCAAGTTCCTCAAGCGGGAACGGCAACCTACTGCAGCAGCTGCCGCAGCAATTTCTTCAGAACAATACTTCAAAGGTACGCGAGGAATCCAATTGTCCGCTAGTATATATTAGCCCTTTCAAATGGATGAAGATTTAGCTCCCCCTGACAAAATCTGCTACTATTGTCACCAATGGCTTTGTAGTTTAGGACCCATAACTAACCGCAAAACTAATTACACAGCATTGGCTGAAAAGGAAGCTGCTGAACAACTCGATGCCTCGACGAATGATGCTAGCACAACTGTGAAATCTGCTTCCAAACAGAATGGGGATCAAGCACCTCAGTTAAGGTTGGATCTCACCAAAGATAGTGGTATTGTAACGCCTGCTTTGACCAGTCCTCCGTTGCTGCATCTAAGTTTAGATTCACCAAAGTCTCAACTTCAACTCTCACCTACTTCCCTGATTCGCCGGGCTTCATTCATCGCCAGACCACTCTCCAGGAAGGCTAAGCGTATGTCGGCAAACCCAATTTCAAACTTGGAAACAGTGTCACCGGTGCTCAGAAACTACAAGGAGTTGGAGGATCCAAATTCAGTATTCGACCATCATCCTGCCATGAAACCATTGGCTGATCCTCTATCATCACCAGTCACTTCTTTCGCCCAGAGCCACGGGCGCAATTCCTCAAATCTCAGTTCTCAAAGAGGTAGCCGAACTTTTGTGGACATTCTTGATGCCCAAAGCGTTATAAAACACTCAAATCTGCTCTCGCGGGTACAAGCAATGGGCGTCCGTGATTATGGAGAAGATGTTGCAGACCGTAACAACGCTATTAATAGCTTTGACATGAGCCAAGAGTTGCCTTTAATGTCCACACTACCAACCTTTCCTCGTAGGCCATCGACTGCTCGGGAGATTGAGACTAGAAAACGACGGTCATCATCGATTGGTTCGAATCGGTTGCGTCCATTCACTGCTGTCTCATCACAAGAACGCCAGGTAGTCTCAGATAATACCATATCGGATTCTGCTTCCATCATCAGTCAACACAGACTTACCGCATTTCATACCAAAGACAGCAATGATGGGCTCTTGGAGCCCATCAGGCCTTGGACTCGGGACCTTGTCGATGTATCTCAGCTCAATATGAGTCCTGATCGTCACTCTCCTTCCCCGTTAGTTGTTTCCAGAGTCCGCGCATGGAGCGGAGATAGCCAGGATTTCCAGATGTCAGAAAAGATGAGAGGCAAGCAACCATACAGACCTTCGAACCTGTCTCGTCCCGGTACTTCTATGTCTCGACATGATTCGGAGCTGCGTCCTTCGACTCCCGATAGCCTCACTAACTCAATCGCGCCTTCTGCGAATCTTTTCGATAACATCGCGTCGGGGTTCAGAAATATCGCCTTGCATGAATCTTTCCCCGAGTTCCATTCATCATCAGCGGCCCCTTCTCCTCAAGTTTCTCGAAACATTCATCGATCAGAGATCAACATCGAGTTTGCTTCATCTGCTGCGTGCAGATTATTTGAGTTGAACAGTCAACTGGACGATGAGCCAATTCCTCCTCGCTCCAGCTCCGTCCGGAACTGGTCCGTATCATCTACGACGCCCACCAGCTCATCTCTGCACTCGGGCACTGGCCCCCGTCCTCGGACTAGTTACACGGAGAATACATCGATCGAGGTTCCTGCTTCACCAGATGCCTCTTTGCTTGCAGCTTTGTCACCCAAGCATTCCCCCCGTGATGCGACCAGCGCGTATTACATGAAGCAGGCTCAGTCTGGTGTTCTCCAATCTTCTCCTATTCGCAGTGAAGTCCTTAATGACCCTGATGACGTTCAAGTTTTGTATTCTAGCGATGATGAGGACTTTGGCATTGAGAGGCCGACTGTGGTTTCCACTCGGCTTGACAAGGCAGCGCTTGACAGACTTGCTTCTGAAATACATGTATCAGAGGAACATCTCTTGTTTAAAGACTCAGGCTTTGGTCTAGCTGGTGGTCAGCTTCCTGGTCTTTTTGAGACCATTCCCGAGATCCCCTCTGACAATCCTCCTCGACACCTCTCGATCCGAGGCATTCGTCCTCAGCGTTCTCATCAATCGCATCACTCAAATCACTCTCATCGTTCTTGCACTTCGAGCCGTCGCCACTATCGTCCTGCCGCTGTCGAAAAGCCGATCGATCACTTCCCCGATTTCGATTACGAGCACGCCACTTGTGATCTGCCGCCTTTGGATTCCATGGATCTTGGCCTGGACTCATCTAACTAGAGCATACCCAGGCTTCCGTTCATTGTTGGGCCCATTTACTATCCAACGGAGACAGAGATCATTTAACGTGCTCATATGCTGGCTGCTGCCAAGGTTAAGGTGATGAGCAAACGTCACTAGAGTTGTTGTTTTCTTGTTTTGCTGATACCCCCGGGCAGTCGACACTATAGTCCTCTTCCCTTTTATGATCTCATTTTGTTTACTGCGCTTTTTGTGAGCTTTTGCTCATTGGTCACATCTCGGGTTTGTTTTTTTATTTCGCTGTTCACCGTGAACTTTCATAGTTTCCCTTTTTGCGCAGTAATGTGTCATTGCACCTTTCATAACATTTGCATCAGAAGTTATGTCCTAGCGACTGTTTATTTTTTTTAACGTCTTTGGTTTCTTTGGGTTGTGTTTTGGTTTGATGTCGTTCAACTTGTGCATTGGATGACAACGCTTTGTATATATGACTGTTATGTTACTTGGATTTCTGTGTCTTGAGTTGATGCTGTTGCATATTGAGTAACGGCCGTCTGCTTTTCGTTTCATGATGATTTGGGAAAAAGGATTGGATTTGGATATACCAGCTCGTTTAATTTTGATTCAGGAATACACCCATATTGTAGTTGCTTTTTTTTTTTTTCAAATATTATCTTGTATGATTTATGTTTATTCAGAAGTCGTGCGCTTGATCGTCATTGTTATTATCCCTTTAGACCCGTTAGATGTCATTGCAGATAGCCAGACAGCTAAATCTGGGGTCTCCCTCGTTCATCTTGAGATAGTTAATTGGCCCCATCTCTATAGCCTTAGGATGCAAAACATCCTCATCTTCTGCCAACTTCCCTCTAACTAACGGTCCCTTCCGTCTTCCATCCAGCTCCCATAGAGTCCCATCTTTTCCTTTGACAAAGCAAATATAATGGAGGTCAATATTATCGCCGGCTTCGGGAGCAGCAGTAGAGCCTTGAGAGGCAGCCTGAGTATGAGCGGTCGCCAGCTCAGAAGAGCCTTCGAGGACCTTAGCACGCTCGCGGGCGGGGAGATCAATGGAAGATTTGAGGAGGTTATCAAGGAGAGATCCGGGAGCTGAGTGGTTGTTAGTAGGGGCGGGCGCGGTCAGTCAAGGTGGGATCATGACAAGAAGACTTACTTATTTGATCTTTGGCGTCCCCGTTGCTGAGGGCATGTAACAAAGCCATCATGCCACATGCATTCCGAATAGTCTGCGGGAACCAGACTACCTGATCATCGCCTTTCTCGTTATACTCCGGCTTATCGGCATCTTCTTTTATCCGGTATTCCTCGGTTGCCTTGGAGATGGGGAAGACCATCAAAAGGGCATGTCTAGGGAATGGGACCATGGCGAGAAGATCAGGCTCCGTGAGAGAGTAGACATCATGGGCCTCGAAAGTTGGGGGAAGACCTAGAGTGTGCAGCAAGGGAGTGATGAATTCGGGATTAGCCTCAAGGGCAATGAAAGAGGGGGCGTTAGGAGCGGGGTCAGCCATTTTGATGAATGTGATTCAGTGAAAATTTATCTGGTCGGATGGGTACAGGTAGAACTGGGGTAGGAAGAAAGTTGGCAACAGAAATCATATATCACCACTGGAAATAGTGCTTACATCATCACCTTCCACTTCATGTACTCCATGCTTGTGTCTCACGCAAGTATCCACAATTTCCAGAAATGGAAGCGGGGATGAATCTTGTCAGTCGACGTCATACCTCGGCAAATGCATATATTGTCCTGGACTAAACGTCGAGATATTAAAAAGAAACAGGAAAATATTTAATGATCAGAAAAGAAAGTGCAATTTTATTTTAACTTTTGAAATAACTATAATCTAATTGATCTAATAATACACGGGAGGCTAGTTTTCCCCAGATTTCCCCTAACCGTCAAATATTCGTACATATCCGTCTCAATGCAAACGATTAATACCTCCAAAAGAAAATGTGCCTACTTTACTCCTTGGTAATAGTGTCAAGTCCTTCCACTAGAACCTTCGTTTCAACCTCCACGGGCTCAGAATCATCAAAACCTGTACCCTCCTTGACTGCTTCCTCGCCTAGAATCTTTTGTTTCGAATCCCTGGCGTTCCGAACCATTGCCCTCTGCATCTTTCTCAGCATGATAAGCTTATCATCAGAGAACTCGATGTTGGATAACATTTCGTTGATGCGAGTCTGTACCATGGACCTCGCCTCAAAAGCCATTTGTTGATCTTTGAAGACATGAGGGAAGCGGTAAGACACCCACAAGTATAATACAATGGCACTATGTAAAGACTCAAGCTTCTTCAAATGAGAGGCCTCAGTTCCAGGTTCGATATCAACAATGTCCAAGAAAGTCAGCTGGATCTCGGGAATTTCAAGAAGCCCACCACCTTTTCCAGAAGAAATAGCATGGGCAATAGCTTTGATGACCGCAGCCATGTTGGGGTCACGTAAATAGGCCGGAGCAGTCAACAGAACACATTGATCAGCAATGGTTAGGTCGTATTGTTGGATAATATTAGCAACATCGAGGATCTCCTGCTTAACATGAAGGAAGAATCGAGAAGATACCTGTGCCATTTCCTGCATCCGCAAAAGAATCACGCTGAGACTGGTCTTTTTGGGGAAGAAGGTTGCAAACTTCTCAATCTTAGATACTGGAGGGAAGACACCTGCAGACTTAATAGGAGGGGCGTCCTTCCAAAGCTTTTTCTGGATTACTTTGAGATCGTTCTTGTCCATAGCTGTGACGTAGCCAACCTTGGACTCCTCTGTAGTGTCGTTGGTCATGCTTTGGCGGGCGGTCTTGAAACGGCCCGCACGACCACCGATCTGGCGGATTTCGGAGATATCAAGTTCACGCCATTGACGACCATCATTCTTGTCTACTGCTTGGAAAACAACTCTCTTGATTTCAAGATTGAGGCCCATTCCGATAGCATCACTGGCAACCAGATAGTCGTAGTCATTGTCCGGGTCATTGAACAAAGTCGCTTGCTGCGCACGAACCTCTGGCGGTAAAGAACCGTATATGATAGCACATGACTTTCCAGTTTTTTCCTCAATACCCTTCTTCATAAGGTGCAGATTCAGTCGAGAGAATGCAACGATGCAATCGCCCTTCTCGAGTTCGCTCCAGTCGTTTTGGATAGGATGTTCTGCAGCTTGTAGCGGGGTCAGTCTCTTGTACTGGTGTACAACACATTTGTCACCAATACTCTGGCATAACGACTGGATGATTTTCACTGTGCGTTCCTCGCCACAGAGATGAAGCTCCTTGGCTTGTAGACCAAGGAATGCAGCCGTCCATCCATTACCACGATCGAGATCCGAAATCATTTGGATCTCATCAATAACTGCTACGTCAAACTGTTTCTGCAGAGGTGTCATTTCAACGGTACAACTTATGAAGTATTCATCCGCGTCCTGAGGAATCTTCTGCTCTTCACCCGTGATCAGAGCACAAGGTTTGCCTTTGGCTTCGAATCTCGAGTAGATTTCATGTGCCAAAAGACGTAGCGGGCCACAGTAAACGCCGTTTTTTGCTTCCTCTAAAGCCTTGAGAGCATGGTATGTCTTTCCGGAATTTGTAGGACCGACATGCAGGTGAACTGTTCTTTGCATTGCCCGAGTAGCCGGGTACCATTCCCAGGGAAATCGAAGATCCGCCGCCTTTTTCTGGTCATGAGTGACTTGAGGGGTGAAATGGTCTCGGAAAAGAAACATTTGGAAAGCATACCTAAGGGCTGGATCAAACTGTTTGGTGCCACCCTCAGCGAATGCTGACCTCAAGTCAAAATAAAGAGCATTTTGTCTCTTGTCTCTAACTTCTGCAGCAGCTTTTTTGATTGAAACATCGATAAGATTCCGGAACTGTTTCCTCTCCGAGAGATAATGTTCCATATCTTGGACACCGTAAGGTCCAAAGTGAGCTTTGATGTAAGGCCAAGGAACATCTGGCGGAGCAATTTGGGCGAATCGGACTAGGATGAAATCATGAAACTCATGATGTTTACCCTTCGGACTCACCCTATATTCTGGAATCTCTCCTAATGCAATAGCATTATGAACGTTTTCTTGATTTTCATGGTAAACCTTTGGTAGTCTTGTATACTTGATGTATTCCGACTTTTTCACTTTCTTGTGAACTCTCTCACGTTGTAGGGTTGACGAGAAAGGTCTGGATGGGTAGACGGGGAAAGATTTTGAAGCCAGTTGAGCTGGGCCCAGCTGAGGAATTTGAGCCTTCGATAACCTCTTAAGGGAACTGGAAAACATAGTAAAAGAGGATTGAAGATGTCAAAGACATAAAAATCAAGGTTATATGTACACCTACGATTTTACCTGCATATTTCCTCTAAAATTACCAAAAAAACCTTTTGTCAGCCTTGTACTACCACTTAAGGTTGGCAACTATGATTGGCTATCTAAATGAATGTTAAATGACTAAGCAATATGTCCCACCTGTGCTATAGCCTTGTAGGGAAGCCAACTTCCTGGAGAGTGTTGTCATTGGCTTGGAGGTTCTACTTGCGCCGAAATATTTCATTTCCCAGACTTGAATACGAAACGCTTGTTTTGTTTTTATATCAAAAAGTTGTCACATTTTGCCAATAACTCTTATTAGAGCACTAATTAGATACAAAATGCCTTCATCCTCCAATTCGAATGGGCAGCCACTCCTCTAGTAAGATCGCTACCTAATATTTGTCGCAATCCCAATCAATCAACCCCCATGATTGAATACTAACACTATCAGTGCCTGCGTCGCCTACAACACCACTGTCTTGACTGAAGTTACCACCTCTTCCAACTCTTCCGCGTCGTCTGTCGTTTCACTTATCCTGCCCAAAATCGAACATAAGATTTCACAGAAACTCACATACACCCATGGCGCCAATCACATTCACTACATTTCTGAGGCATCTTCTGACCACCCCGCACACCCTTCCGCCGGCGGCCTTTCCTTCCTAGTCGTCTCTGAGTCCTCTCTTGGTCGTCGCATCGCTTTCGCTTTCCTTCTTGAGGCGCGCAATCATTTTTTTGAGAAATTTCCCGAGTCATCTTTTGATTACTCGGAGCTTCCTAACTATGGCGCTGCCAGCTTCAACGAGGATTTGACTTCCCTAATGAACGATATGGGCAAGTCGCAAAATGGCCATATTGATGCGATCAATTCCGTGAAGACTGAGATTGATGATGTGCGCGGGATTATGACTCGTAACATCGAGAGCTTGATGGAGAGAGGCGAGCGGATGGATCTCTTAGTTGATCGCACAGATAGACTCGGTGGGAGTGCTCAGGAGTTCAGAGTTCGGAGTAGGAGTTTGAAGAGGGACATGTGGTGGAAGAATGTCAAGATTGTGGCTACTATATTTAGTGTCGCTGTCCTGATCATTTTGTTGATTGTCTTCACCTTGCGCGGCTGAGACAAAGGATTGTAGATATAGAAGTAGTCTCACGGTGGTGTTTTGCGTGTTTTTGAGTAATTTTCTTGGGTTTTGGTTGCAAATATTGTATCCATATATATCCCATTCTGTTTGCGCTCCAGTCGCATTTTGTTCTATTGTTCTTGGCGAATTTGCGTAGTTTTGGTGATGAACCAACAATATCTTTAGATATGTGCTTCGGTGAATAAAGTTTCAATTTTACAATTTTGACTTGATTAGACCTCGATTGTAGTGATCAGTGCCGTAGGCGTAGCCATATGTCACCGGAGAAGACTCTGGCTGGGGAGATAGCAACACTGGGCCGGGCACCAGGTTCGTGGTGAAGAACGCCGGATGATGAGTTGCTGGATTATAAATGCTTGGACACACATCAAGAGGTGCTGGAACTCGAGGATATGGCATTTTTTAGACTGAGTAATTTTTTGTCTTTTTTGATTAGATGGGAAGCAAAAGATGAGATTGAAGATATAGAGAAATATCCCAAATTTCCCGCAAAATCAGCCGAGGCTTGGGAGGTCAAAGTGTAGCCAATCACATGTCAGGATAATTTGGAGCTGCATATATGTATACATCATAAAGTCAAGGTACATAATTCAGAAAGGTTCTTTATATGGTATATACAAGTACAACCCAAAAACGCCGGGATCCGTCTATGTAGAATTCCAACCCTCCCCCTCCCCCCATTATATATATATATCAAACAATACATTATTTCTTTTCGTTCTCCTCGGAGTCCATAAAACTGACAATCTTCCCCTTCTTATTCTTTCGCTGCATGTCCGCTTTCTTTCCCTTCTTGATAGCTTGCAGAAGCCCATCAATCTCCTCAACCTTCCGCTTCTCTTCCTCCTCCTTCTGACGCTGCTCTTCCTTCTTCTTATCCTTCGCACGAATAATGGCTTGCTCTCTCTCGACTCTTTCAATCAACTTCTCACTCTCAGTCCAGAGACATTTGCCAATCTCCTCATCACTGATGTCTTTACGGGCATAATCCACCCGCATGCATTCCTTGACCATACGCACATCACCGCCAAGTTCACCAGACAAGTTAGCACCCAATGATTGTTCCATGCAAGCGTAAAGAATGGATTGAGAAGCCTCTTCGGGGCTTTTGAGCAACAGCCAGGGGAAAAAGTAGCCAATAAGATAGAACAAAAGACCCCAAAGGGAACCACGAGTCAACCACCGTCTGGTACCCGGAGTACGGGCCAAACCAGGATCAGCAATAATGACACGAGCGTTCATGGGCAAGCTATCGGGGCGCTTATAAGAATCGAGATGTTTCTGGAAGGCCGACAGGAAGGTCATCATGGCGAGTTTACTCTTGGCATAGGCCTTTCCAGGGGAATAATCATTTTTGTCAAGAATGAGGGGTCCATCCTTCAGATTTGGGGATGATATATAAGAATTGCAGGTAACATAGACGATGCGGACGTCACGGTCAAAAGGTTGGACTTTGATGGCGGGATTCATGATGCTCAGAAAGTGGAAGTTCGACAAGAAATTGACCTGCCAGCATTCTTCAACACCATCGTCAGTCACCCGACGGGGATTTCCAGGAGGAGTAATGGCGGCACCACACAGAACAATCATATCAAGACGGCGAGGTGGGGTGTTGTTGATCCATTTGGTAGCAAACTGACGGACACTATGTAAGCTGGCAAAGTCAACCTTTTCGGCATGGATCAAGCTGTTCTTGGTCTTCATACGCAGATCATGGATATAATCAGCCACGATTGACTCTCCCAGAGAGTTTTGTGTCAGCAGAATCAACTGGGCACCCCTTTTTGCTAACTCGTATGCTGTATGTGCTCCTACTCCGGACGTCCCGCCTGTCATCAATACCACTTTGCCATGTAGGTCTCGTTCCGCGACATTTCTCGTACCAGCGGCAAACCTGCGAATTAACGCCAGAGCAGTGATGATGGTGACAAACTTGGTAATAGTCCAGGCATTGTCTGCCAGCCATGGCGGGACGCCATTCTCGAGTACATAGAAGAAGAATGGAATAGGCATTGTGCGCCGTCACGATTCGATTGTCGAGTATTGAGATTGGCGAAGATGGAGGAACTATGCGAAACGGAAAACCAAGATACTTTCAATGGAATGCCGAACAAAATCGCAGAAATTAGAATGTGAATTGGCGGAAGTTCAAAAAAGGTTGACGTTGTTCTAAATCTTGAAATGCATGTCACCACTTTGCTGCATACGTCAACAACTATGAGCATCCAAATTTGGTAACAAGCTGAATAGAACAACGGTTCCTGGCTGTATGCGCTTAGTCATCCACTAGCAGCCCAGTCTATCTAACATGCGATGACTTTTAATATGATCCTAAACACAATCTTACCGTGCTTTTCCTTTGATCCGTCTATTACCTTCTTCTTACCTTTATTTCCATAATGAATCGCCCTCGCAACGATGATTATGAGCATGATCTGGAATATGAAGAAGATGAAGTCCCGTTTCACAAGAAAAAGATGTTCTCATCTGGCATCAGAAGAGCCCGAGTCAATTTTGTGAAAGCCTCATCACCTGAACCCACAATATCTCAAGGAACTATCGATAGACAAAGGAAGGATAAAGTTGATTTCTCGGAGATTTATTTGCAGATAGTCATGGGGAAAAAGGTGACAGAGCCGGGCCCAGTCTCATCGCAACCACAAATCCTCTTGTCGTCTGAAGCCTCAGAGTCTTCAGTCGTTTGTAATGCATGCAATATCACCATTGATAAATCCTCAGATCCTAAGGCTTGGGCTAAACACGAAACTTCACTTGCGCATCAAGTATCTCTCAGCCATTCTCATCCACCATCTGCTTTGGACCGATCACGTATGGGCCTCAATTATCTGGAAACATATGGGTGGGACCCAGACTCTCGACAGGGTCTTGGTGCTGCTGGTCAGGGTCGCCAATATCCTCTTAAGCCTGCCATCAAAAAAGATACACAAGGCATTGGTTTCAAATCAAAGGAACGACCTATTAATGCCAAGATCATAAAACCCAAACAAATGACGACAAAAGAACAGAAGAAAGCCGAGAAACAAGAAAAGCAAAAGACACAACGTTTGCATCAAGAGTTCTTTGCTAGTGATGATGTTCTACGATACTTTGCCAATGGAAGTTTATAGCGATGCAATCCCCAGCCAACCTCAATCCTTAATAAATAATACGTTTTGATTTTTCCACGAAACACAAACCCCACTATGCTCAAACAATCCGTACAGCTCAACCAACCCGCGGCCGCCAATGCGCTTGCGGTCTAAACCTCTCCGGATTAGAGCCCTTGGAAATCTGATGCTTATAGCTATATACTACGAAAACCAATTCTGTTTTCGTTTTTTACATAGCCGTCTTATTCTTCAATTGTTGTGCATGAAAAACCTCGTGCGTGTCAGTTCTTGGCCATTTCTACTCTCTTAATTTTGTTTGATCTGCTGTCATCAAGATCGTGAAAGTGAGAGGCTGGTTGCCTCCTCCTCCCTGACCCCCCAACATAACCCAGATTTTCCAAGAGCTTAATTGAAGTTGACCCTGTCGCTAAGTCCAGAGTTCCTGCCGAAGTGGTCACTCGAATCTGAGCATCACAATAGTTATAGGCCCTGGTTGGACTACCATCCATCTCCTGAAAGATACATATTTTGATCTGGTCTATAGCTCTTTGCGACTTGGCCGCTCTCAGTATACTCACCAACGACTAAACTATTCACCGCTCACCGCCCACTGTCAAATACCTCGTGTTGATTCTCATCTGCGACAATAATATCGACGTCAGCGTTTTGCGCCAACACCCTGCGCCGGAGCTTCCCCGAAAGGCTTCAACAACTAAGCTTAATTGTCATCTAAAATATCTTTTTGTGCGACAGAAGACTACACACAACATCTGCCATTCCGTGGACCCCGCGATAGGGACCTCTAGTTGCGATAATGTCCACCACTCTGATAAAAACCGATGAGCGAGTCCCCAATAGTCTAATATACCAGCACTCGGATGGTATGTATTCGATGTTGTTGCCTGGATACCATTGATGTTTTGGCTAACATGTGATACTCCAAGCTATTCTGCAATGTATTAACCGGGTTACTCGTGGTGATGTAAGTCGTTCTCCAATGCACATTGGGCTGTTTCAGTCTCGGAATTGACCATGCTGACACATGGTAGTGGAAAGTACTCATCTGCGACGAGGTCTCTCGGAAGACTCTCAGTGTTATCCCAGATGATGATATCCTTAATAAGAACATCATGAGTACGATAATGTACCTCCCCTGCCGATTACAGAAAGCCTGAGCTAACAATGGTCTTTACTATGCTAGATATTGAAATCCTTGAAGAACGCCGAGAACCGAATCCTGATATGGATGCTATCTACTTTCTTTCCAACAATTCCTTCGTCATCGACTGCCTTCTGGCCGATCTTGACAGACGTCGCTACCGATCCGCATATTTAATCTGGACTGGCCGGTTGTTGCCCAAGGACGAGGAACGGATTCGCAATTCAAGTGTGGCCCAGATGATTAATGGATTCGAAGTCTTGATGATTGACTTTATGCCAAGAGAGACGCATTTAGCCGTGTTCAGGGACCCTGCTAGCTTTCCTATGCTCTACCACACCGGCTGCAATGATCTCGTTGCGTCTCACATGCGCGTGCTGGCACAAAAGGTACAACGACATTTCTCGAAAATTCAGCTTGGGTCGCGCTAGATATACTGACTTGTGTATTAAACAGATTGCCAGCGTCTGCATCACCATGAGTGAACTGCCCCGCGTCCGATACTATATGCCACCAAATCCCCGCCATGAGGCTTCTGTACTTTGCACTCATCTGGCTCGTTTTGTTCAAGAAGAGTTTGACAGATTCCAGAAGATGTTTCCTGACTTTCCTCCCAAATCATCCAGACCTCAGGGTACCCTCTTAATCACTGATCGCTCCATGGACATCGTTGCCCCATTACTACACGAGTTCACCTACCAGGCTATGGCTCATGATGTGCTTAAGATCAAGGATGCAGACACTGTCAGCTACAACATCACAATCAACCAGGGAACTGCCGACGAAGAAAATAAGGACATGGAATTATCCGAATCTGACTCCGTCTGGATTTCCTACAGACACCGCCACATGCTCCAGACCTCGGAAATGCTGAGTAGGGAATTTAGACAATTCCTGGAGGAGAAGAAGCACCTGGTGGACCAGGATCACAAGGCCAATGTTAACACTATCAAGGACATGATGGCCGATCTTCCTGGTTTCCAGAAAACCAGAGACGCCTACACTCTGCATATCGACATGGCTGATCAATGTATGAAGTATTTCCAGGCTCACAAGCTTCCCGATGTGGCTGCTGCGGAGCAGACACTCGCTACTGGATTCGACGAGGATCTTCGAAAAGCTAAGGGAATTCTGGAGCAAATTGTCCCTCTTCTTGATGATCCTGATGTCGAACGCTCCGACAGACTACGCCTAATTGTTCTTTATATTCTGTATCGCGATGGGATTATCACCGAGGATATTAACCGCCTCTTGGCACACTCACAATTGCCGGTTCAAGATCGCGACCGGATCTTCAACCTTAATGCTCTGGGTGCACTAGCCACCAGAGATCTCAAGGATCCTCGACCAATGCCAGCTCCCCTTTACGCCACCGACACTTCCCAACCACATGCTCCTGAGATGGCATTGTCACGCTACAAACCTGTCTTGAAGAACGTTTTGGAGGATATCTGCAAAGGTCAATTGCGCACTGATGCCTTCCCTTACGTAATTCAACCTCAAGATCCTAATGAGGATCTCATTGCAGCCCAGTCTGGCTCTTTGAGAACTCGTGGTAACTGGGCTGCCACCAATAACAGAGGACGCGCTGTCGACAACAGACAACGCCACTTTGTCTTCGTAGCAGGTGGCGCCACCTACAATGAAAGCCGCGTCTGCTACGAGGTGTCCAACGAACTGAACAAGGACGTCTACCTTATCACTAGTCACATGCACACCCCCTCTTCTTTCCTTCAACAGGTCGCTGAACTCAGCGTACACCCTGGAAACCTTAGCCTGCCCATGAGAGCTCCTCGCAAGAGCGTTCCCGCTCACCTCCTGGAACGTCCCCGCCCCCCGCCGCAAATGCAAATGCCTATGCAAGGAGGCCCTGGCGGTCCCTGGAAATCCCCAATTCAGAGCGGTCTCCCTCAAAAACCATCAGCCAGTGCTCCGCCGACGGCTCCCATGAGCCAAATGAATCTTGGTGCTCCGCCATCACGACCTATGCATTCTGCGCAGCCGTCAATCTCATCGACCATGTCGAACGTTTCGAGCGTTTCTTCGAGTGTTGGTGAGGAGAAGAAGAAGGAGAAGGAGAAGAAGAAGCGGCATTTCTTCAAGAAATAGCGTTCGAGAATTGCTGGGTTCTAGAAAGCCTTTGAAAGGATATGCATCATGCATGGTATACTGTTTATTACGTGGTTTATTGCTTAGTGTTGGTGTTGGTGGATTACATAATAATGGGTAGCATTTGTGCTTGTCATTGGAATTGTTTGGAGGGATAACTTAATCAAATTAATAATGCATAGTTTGTGTAACCCTAGATAACATGGAAATTGTTTGCCAATAGACAATCATGTCACATTTTATATACAAACACATTCATGTCACAAGTCACTGTAAAAGTATTGAGATTCTTCATGGAGATTCGAAGCTGCAAAGTTAAGAGGGTATTCTCAAAAGATCGGATCCCTGCACAACTTACATCTTTATTAGGTTTGAGAGATTGTCGCTGTAACCAAAGACTTGATAAAACTGACAAAACGAGACTGAACTAAACATTACCAGAGACTCGGGTGATCAGGACTTTCACGGACACAGCGGTTAAGCTATGATCAACCTTACGGGCGAGGGAAAGGTCTATGTTGCTGAGGAGCACCCATAGGCATGCTCCGACCATCAAAGGGCATACCCGGACCATTAGGCCCAGGCCCATACATCATGTCTGGTCCGGGACCACCGGGAGGGCCCTGGAAACCAATGTTGTTAAAGAAGTTCATGGGGGGACCGCCACCATACATAACATTGGGAGGCGGCATTCTCGGACCGCCATTGGGTATCCCGCCGGGTAATCTATTGGGGATAGGCGGCATAGCACCAGGAGGCATGTTCTCGTGGGGGAAGCTGAGCATAGAAAAGCCACCAGGAGGGAACATACCCAGAGGACCTTGACGGAGATTACCTGGGCCAGCACTATTCATCAGACCAGGAGGTGGAAGAGGTATGCCATGCTGTTGCTGCTGCGGCATGTTATTGGCACTCATCCACTGTGCTGAGTTGACGCCAGGACCGTGCGCCAATTGATCCATACTAGGACCACGAGGTAGAAGATGGTTGGTGGGACCTTGACGGGGTTCTGGAGAGTCATTGGAGAAATTATCCATATAGATACGACCACTTCCACGGCCTATTTGAGACATACTGCGACTCTGTTGCTGCTGTTGCGATTGCTGTTGCTGTTGCTGCGACTGAAGAGAAAGTTGCTGAAGCCTCTGTTGCATGAGGAACTCATCTGGGGGCATGTGCTGCATCGGTGGCATCGGAGACTTGGAAGGTTGCTGTTGTAACATGGACGGAGCGGACTGGTGTGGCGGAGGTGGCATAGGACTTTGTTGGGGTTGTTGATGAGGTTGTCGTGAATCCTGTGGATCAGGAGTTCCGCGCATCAGACTCATGAGATATTCGTTGTTTGACGAGGAGTTGGAGCCGGCAGACTCAATGCGATTATCCTGAGCGCTCCGCGCGCCAACAAGGTGCTGAAGATGAGCATGCATGGACATAGATGGCTGCTGAGGTGTCATCATATCGTGCATTCCCTGGTGTGGACTCGGCATTGAAGGTTCCTGACCACCGTACTGGCGGATCAACTGTGCCTGAAGACTCTGGAAAGGATCATTTCCGGGTGTCGAGTTGTTACGAGCTCCGTGGTTATCCAGGTGTGCAAGTCCGGGAGGGGGCGCCTGCGCCATAATTTGCTGAGTGGGAGTTGGCGTTGGGGGCGCCTGGATAGAATTATCCATCGGAGGGACCGACTGTGCATTGCCAATCTTCAATGAATACATAAGCTGTGCCCTAGCAGCTTCCGCCTGTGGATCGAGAGGCATACCAACAGGCTGTCCCAGTCCAGGTGGAGCTGGGGGTCCAGTCATTTGAAGA
Source organism: Ambrosiella cleistominuta (assembly GCA_017139545.1). Classification (NCBI taxonomy): domain Eukaryota; kingdom Fungi; phylum Ascomycota; class Sordariomycetes; order Microascales; family Ceratocystidaceae; genus Ambrosiella; species Ambrosiella cleistominuta. The sequence continues at coordinate 86,636 of JABFIG010000040.1, read as the reverse complement.
GGATTGTGTCCAGGAAGCGGGGCGGAGGCGGGACCATTATCGGTTGGCAATAAGTTCATGAACCGAGATTTACCGCCAGTAACCATCTTGCGAGTTTCGCTACTGTCCTGCGCAAGGAAATGGTCTGGCCCGAGGTCAATTTTCGGTGGATTCACGACTTTGGGCGAGGTGGTTGTAGGCTCCTGTTGAGTACTGCTGTTCGCAGCCTGGTCCCCAGCTCTCATAGAGTTAAGCCAATCCTTAAGGTCTTCAGCACTATGTCCTTGGGGGGCCGCCTTATCGTCCATCCAAGCAGGGGCCTCCTCATTGTTAGATGAGGCCTGACCACGAGAGGCTTTGCTTGGTCCATCTCGGCCCCATTTTCGCTCAAAGTTGCGATGGTTATTGGACGAGGATTCCTCCAGAGATTCTTCTCTGTCGCGCCAGTTCTTTGATGTCTTCAGGACGTTGAGACGTTCATTTGGTCGCAATGTAGTGCCTTCAGGGTTACTATTACGATTCCATTCGCCCTTTGTCTTGGAATTGTTGTGTAGTCGACGACCTTCAAATTCCTCATCATGATCACGGTCTTGATCCCGAGCGCGGCGATCACTGAAGCGGTCAGAACCTCCCATGCGGCCGGTGAACTTGTCACTAGAATCAACAAAACTTTTACCAGAACGGACAGTATTCCAACTGTCTCCCTCCTGATCATCGCGACGTCTGTGTGGGCGTTCGCTACGCGACCGGTCACCATCTCCATCAGTGTGACTGCGAATATGAGAGAATCGTTCACCAGAGTCGTTGCCTAATCTCGCACCGGATCGAAAATTTCCAATTGAATCATCGTCTACATCAGTGAAAGGTTAGCGGTGAGTACCGAATCAGATTAGTGTGCTGAAACTAATGTGAAATAAGACAAAACATACGGTTTCTAGAATTTCTATCACCTGTTCGGCGAGAATCTAAAACGGATGAATCGAATTTATTCCGATCGGTCGGTATCTTCTCATTACGGTGACGTCTTCAAAGAACGATGTTAGCAATTAATAGTTCCTCGGGTATGTAAACTAACAGCACTGAAATTAGTATCAGTTGAGAGGTAAACGTACCCTACGACCATAAAAGAATCGAGATCAGTCAAGCCTTTGGGTTTCTCACTCAGTGGAGAGTCCCGTAGAAACAAGATGAAATCGGCCGAATATGTAGTAATCGACATTGTGGAGGTGATCTGGTAGATTCGGCCGATACTCAGTCGATCACGAGTGTTGAGGTTTGTTTTTATAGAAGCAGTTTGGTCAAACACCAATTGGTAGAGTTGAGTGTTGTTGGTTATGTTGTCGAGGAGCTGTGGTTATTGATAATCTACTTAGCGTAAATTTCTGTCGTTAAAATGCTATGTTGTTTCTATGTGGTGGCAAGATCGATTTGGTGGGCACTAGGAGCTATCGCGGGGTAGCTAGAATGCCGTGAAGGGCAAGATCAATATAACGATCAATCGCCACAAAAGGGTCGGAAAAGTAGTATCGTGGGTGAATTACACGTAGTGCAATATATCAAAAAGTCTTTGAATGCCTGCCTGATATAGACAATGATCAGATAAGTGCCGTGAATGGGTCCGATTGTTTCCAGTCTCTTTTATGTCGACCAGTTTCCGGAAAAAATCAGACACCGGTCACTGATCGGTAAGATGATGCAGGAGCCCGTATCGATTAGAGCTCTATGGCCCGATAACAATGATAGGAATTAATCTAACGAATGCTAATAATTGATTGAAGGCAGTGTGGTTAATTTGAAGTGTGGGTGAAATGCTAAAACGCAGCAAAGGGGGGTTTGTTTGACTTCAATGAAAGCAAGTCAGAAGAAGAGGATGGAGGTCAACCATGGAGCGAGCTCTTCACTAAAGTGTAGATTTCGCTATGGATGTCCAACGGTAGGTTGGCGTGAAAATTGGGAACGTTAAAAATCTGTAAAACTGGATACGATGAAGGAATTCAAAGTAAAATGTTAAGAACTTGCAAACTTTTCAATTATGCATCTTAAGTTGAAAAGGAAATTACCTACAGGGCAATAACCTCCCATAAATGGATGGCGATGAATACCTTCTTGCCTTGGTTGGTTGCTGCTTGCTCCAGGGGTACCATAAAGTACCCCGTGCCGTGCAGTCTCTCGGCTTGCTGATGCTGAAACGAGCATTGGCAAGAACATGGTTCATCAACTGACATGATATTTTAATCCTACATTGGGGCATTTATATGATTATTTCAATTATCGATGTTTAACCACGATAATCTTCTACTAAAGCTCATCAGATCTGGTATAATGATGAGTATCTCTTCATATAGTGCACTAGGATTAAAAGTCTTACTATAAATCATTCATGAGATCCTTGATTTCTGATGATGATTAGGGTTAAGATCACAAACTTTCAGGATTCGAAGAGTCCAAGCTTCAGTCCCGATTAGGTACGAACGAGTAAACCATGAAGGACATAGTCACATGAAATCAGCAGTTTCATACATATGATGAAGAACACCAAACAAGTACAAGAGCAATGATTATATTGTACAGTATTAGGAACACCATGATACGCTTGATATGCAAAAAGACAGTTTTGTAAATCCCACAAACCGTTGTACCCAGATAAACAAATATTTACTTACACCTTCAAGATCCGGCTAACGTCCTCACCACTCCATTTTTGCACATGTTCTTTGTCACATGTATCCCAAACTCTTTTACTCAAGGCTTTGAATATTAATTGTTCGTCACTTTTATGCATGAATGATTCCTGAGACTTGAGCCAACTCATAATGCTAAAGCGAGTGATGAGCATGGTACTGCCACCCTCAAAAGTGGTAATCTTGTAAACAAGCTTCTGCATCTTACTCCGAAGACCAACACGAAGATTGGGGTTGCAAGCAACACAAAGAATCTTTTCCAACCAGTTATTCCGATAGAAAAGAGCTAAATCTTGTTTGATGATCAGACTATCGGTAAGATAGGAGATAAGCCAGCTGAGTTCCAGGTACAGCTTATCATCATCGGAAGGCTCCCCATGGAGTATGTCATGAATAACAGGAAGCTTGGTGGAAGCCCATACGGGGCCTTTTGTGAGAAAACGGTTGATTTTGGGGTACAGAGCATGAAGAGGGTTGGTAAGGATAGGTAATGCGTGCACTGCGAATGCGATGTACTGTGATGGAACAGGGCCATCGGCTACAAAGTTCTTTGATGATTCGGCAAGCTCAGAGATGAGAAGCCAGATCTGCTCCTTCTCATAATGAGAAGATTCTTTAACCTTGCCTGCCATCTTCAGGAGAGCAGTATACGCTTGACGACGGATACTAATGTGTTCAGAGAGAAGAAGTTTAAAGACAGCAGCAGCATAGCCGTTGTCAATAAGATCTTCAGGGCTTTTGTTAGCCCAGCGGGTAAGAGCTTGGTTGTCGATCCTAAAATCTTCTAGCTCAGCAATGAGAAGTGCCAAAGTGGAGGCATATTCTTGACTAGTTACGGTCTTAGTATCAAGTTCATCAACATTTATGACGTTAACGTCAGCGTTAGCTTGCTTCTTTGCCGAGACTCTCTTCGGGGAATCAGGCAAGGTAAGCCAAGGAAGATGTTCCTTGATGCGAACACAAAGACATAAGATAAGGGATTCCGTTTCTCCCATGACGACACAATTGTTGGCGTAGGCTGATATGAGCTCGGCAAGAGTCATTAGGACATCGTCATCAGCAGACTTGCAAATATGAGGCACTTGTTCAGCTAATGTGACCAATAGCAAACTGAGAGTATTGTCCGCAGAATTAATAGCTTCACCAGCGTACTCAGTGATAAGATCAATGTACTTGAGAGGGGAAGCAGAAGACCGCCAGATGCAGTTGTCTAGCACAACCCATTCATCATCATCTATATCCCCGGTGTTTCCCACGGCCTTGATTAGAGGCTTGAGACCAGAGGACTTGGAAACCATCTGATGCTCAACAGCAACAGAAGAGAGAATATTTTCTAATCTGGTAGAGTGTAGAGTATGCTCCCTGTTGCAAGCCAGCCTTAACAACGCAGTGAAAGGTGAAGTAGTCATACCCTCAATCTTGGCAAACCATCTCATACCAGGTGAGAAACTAGCAATTTCCAGCAAGTTTTCAAGCTCTATAAGAGCCACTGCCTTGTCCTTCGGGTTCTCAAAATCAATATCTAATCTATTCAGTGCACTGATAAGGAGGGTAGCAGCATCAAAATTGGCCGCAAGCGCAACTTGGGGGACATGTTTGTAGTAGAGAGCAAGAAGATGACTGGCCGCAGTCGTATGTAATATGTTCTTAATAGGGATCGCCTTATAGGACCGAACGACTTCCTTCATATCCGGGATTCTGTGGCACAGATCATCGAGTAACTTCCGCTGAGCATGACGCCATATGGGAAACTCCGAAGCATCTTGGTACATCTTCAAAGCGGTACCAAATTTTTGCATAGCGACAACCAAGAGTCGTGTAGCAAAGAAGGATACAAGGGCACTCTTAGGGTCAAGACAGCGAGTAAGGACTTTCTGGTTGAGCGCCGGTGGCAGAATATTGTCTAGAAGAACTGAAGAGGGCGGTGGTACATTGGCAGCAACACGCGCCCCGTCACCGAAACTCTCAGGAAGTGGCAGCGAAATAGTATTAAATAAAAAAGCAGCATATCCAATCCACGTCATCGACAGCTTGGGGTCAAAGGTAAAGGCAATCTGTTTTTGAAAGTATGCAGCGACTAACTCAGGACAAGCATTGAAACATCCCACCAGAAGTTCACTATGCTGAAGGCTGGCCCAAGGACGGAGCTTTAAGGTGAATTCGAGAAGATCAGTATTAACAACAGGGACATCGGTCTTAAAGCGATCCATCCAAGACAAACTCTCGACACCCATCATTCCAGGGCGTTCATGTCCGGAAAAAACGGTTGTCTGGTCCAGACCCTCAGGGTAGAGACCAGATGATCGGAGCATGATACCAGAGGTCTTAGAGGTACAGGCAAGCATTAGGAAGCTGTGTATCTGATCGGCAATTGTGACTATGGGATTGAATTTGGCGTCATGATTGTAGCTGTAGAGATTGAGCAACCGGATAAGAATTTTGGCGGAGAAAGCGAGGGATTTGGCCTGCAAGGGAATCCTGCTGTCCACGATGAAGTATTTGGTGAAACATTCAATGAGATCAGAAAGAACGGAGGGTGCATCATCTTTAACAAGAAAGGTGATGTGTGACATGAGACCACGGGTCAGGACCAGTTCTTTACGGTCGTCGGAAGGCAGGAAACGCAAAAGCGTGGTGAAGAGACGGAGAGAGTTGGTGCGTACGGAAGCCTTGGTGGCATCTTCGACAACACCGTTTCCGCTGTGCTTCACTTCTATATTACGCACGAATTCGGCCAGAGTGTACTGGCGGGCACGGAAGACTCTTCGGGCAAAAACACCGCCATCGAGACTACTAATCTCACGAATGAGGCGAAGGGTGGGTGAAATTATGAATCCCTTGGAGGGATTCGAGGAGAGGTTACGCGCAAGAAGTTTCAGGTGACGCTCTTGAAGGATAGCTTCGCAAATTCCCATGGCATGGCGTACCAAGCTCAGGTTGGACGACAAGACCTGCAAAAGCAAGGCCAAGACGACCATGACACCGGACAAAATACCTTCATTGTGTGTCTGAACAGCATTGGACCAGGTCTGGAAAACATCTACTAGGTAGATAGATTCTTCATCCTTGTTATCGGGTTGCGGCGCTTGAGATTCGAGGAACTGTCGAAGCATTTCCCAGTTCTCAGGAATGTTACCATCGCTATCGGACGTATTAAGTGCATCGAGAAAAAGTTTGAACGACTGAAGACCATGGCGGGTTTTGCGGGAGTCGGTTTCATAACTGAGAAGCATGCGCATGTGGCGACTGCTGGTAATCGGTTCGGAGGTAGGCGCTTCGTGAACAACCTTTTGCTTTTTACGGATGGACATTGGCCCATCTTGGAAGACGCTATCAACATCGCAGTCGCGAACGAGGCGTTTTCCCATGGTGTATATAGTGTTTCGCACACAAGTAAATATATAGCAATTAAGATTTAGGAAATAAACCGAGCAAAACTTGGGTCTTTGAGGAGCATCAACGACGCAGCTGTCACAACCTTACTATTTCTTTACTATCTTGAAAAAAAAATTTGGTGTTGCGATTGAAATTGAAAATTCAGTGGGGTATTCTTGTCGATAGATGACTAAGCATTTTGCTAAGCGGGTTAGTACAGTAGTAACCCTAATTTACTGTTATTATTGCCTTAATGAATGCAAATACAATTACTTATCCAACGAACTTTGCTTTCATGACTAAAAACACCTCAGATAATCTGCTCTTAGATAATCTAGACAGAGCTCACCATTTCCACAGTCAGTTCATTTAATCATTTGGTTTCAACCCTTTTTTGTCCCCGCAGCCAGGCCTCTTTCTGTATGAGTTGCCCCACTCCACCATAACCGTTTCTAACCCTTTATAGCCTGCCCTCTTTCGCCAAAAATCCAGATACCCTTTGATTTACAGTAGTTGATTCGCTAATTGTTATCTGCATGACGGTAAAGAAGGTTGACAGGGGGGACAGTCGTGTCCGGTAAATCGAGATGTGCATGTGCCTCGATTTCAGGAACATGGAAAGACATTGAGATACAACACAGGCTAATCAAGCGCTCTTTGGAAGGTGGAACTTGAGGATTGAAACATATTGGGGATCTTGGGCAGAAATGAGCTTACTGCTAACAAGCCAATCGACTTGAGGGATACACAAAAAAACACACAACGGCAATTGGGCTTCTACCGGGAGATGTTGCAGATGAAACAGTATTGCAATGCTGTCATTTGGGGCGGGCTATAGTGGGGGTCTCTATGCAAATGTACAGAAAGCTGTCTGGTGAATTGATTGGCTCGCTGGGCCCCGAAAAGAAACCGGAATTTGATGACAGTGGCAGTTTCCTTGTATCGGTCGAGCAATTGGTTACCAGACCCGGTTGATATAGGTTAACATATCGGAACCTGTAACGGGAGATTGTCTTTGAGATTTTCATGATAGAGGAATAAGGCAATGTTAGTTTGCAGTGTGCTTATCAAGCCGCCTCGAATCCTACAGTCGAGTTTCAGATGTGAAGTATTATGATGATATGGCAGACCTCGGGCTGGCTCATGATATCACATGCGGGGCTTTCTTGACCAATGAGTGTCTGCAAGCTGGATAGTACCTGGGATAGCAGCAGATAACGAATGGTGATGAAGCTGGTCTGGTTCACCCCTATATCAGTTGCACCTGATATATTGGATAATGAACTACATGATGACATTCATGTATATATACAAGGTACTATGTGGGGTTTCTCTTGGTCCCTGAAATTCGGCAAGGGTGGTACAGGTGGCCAGTGGAGGGGGAAGGTTCGTTATTGATTGCATCACAATGTGCAAGTCACCAGCCAATCAGATAGCACAGCTCGAGCTCAACAGGGATTATCAATGTGTGGGTTGTGTGATGGAGGGATGATGGATCTGGATGATGGAAGATGAAGTCGTGTGTGTGAGAATCTGTGATGAAACCCTTTTTCTTTGAGCAAGAAAGAACGCCTTGCAGCAACAGAATGAGAAGTTTAGTTGAATGAAGTCAAATAAAAAATGATACGCATTGAACATTAGCGGCCAACTGCAGGGAACCATCTCACAACCGTTTAAGCGCCCAGACGGTCAGGCCCCCAGAAGCTTCAAGCCAATCATAGGTCTAAAAGGACGGTAAGCGAAGAATGAGATCTCAAAGAAGTATAGAGTGGTATTGAGAGCCCTAGAAAAGTGTTTATGACGCCGTGGAGTGCGATTTGTGCTATTTTCAACTCTGGAGAATTAGAATTGGCGCTGGTAAGTCTAGATCTCGGCTGCCGGTAAGAGATAAAGATGGTAAGAATTAAAGGATAATTTCAACTATTGGACTGCCTCTTGAGAAAGTATTTTGGAACAAGGTTGCGACATCGATACGCCCGCTGCAGATCTGGGCAGCTTCGAGTGTTCACGATGTACTTCAGCTGGAGGCAATGCTTTCTGAGAGGACCTCTGTATATTAAAGAAGATGGTGAAGCAAGTGTCTGACGATCGATTGGTGGCTATCTTGATTTCCTCCTACCTGTACGTGTGCATCCTTGAAAGTTCTTGGCATTCTTCGATGCAATCAGAGTGACATCTCGACCTACAGCGGATTTCGCGGGTGACTTTGGAGAGGGGTCATACAGCGACCCCGGAAAAAGCGAGTTCCTTGAGATGATTGTCCTCTTTTACCCCCCACAGTGCATATCCGGATTAGATATTGTGGTCTGGTGATGTTGGACAAGAGGTAGAAGTAGAAGAAGGTTGCTACATCCCTTCTTGCAGGTCGGGTTTTCTTTGTCTTTTGGATTTCTTTTTTTTTCTTTTTATTCGTAGTTAAATCTCTTGGCTGAGGTGTTGGTTATGGTGTTGGATCTACTCACCTGTACACAGAATTCACACAGTTCACTTACATCAAAGAGTTTGTTCCTTCGATGACAAAGACGATTCCTCAAGATTTTAATTTCTCGTCTTGATAAACCAACCCTTTCCAAGTGATCCGGAACTTCTTTTCTTAATCAACGCTAGCCAGTTTTTTTTTTATTTATCTCTTTTCATTCGTTTAGCCAACGTCTTAATCTCGCCCGGATCACTGACTTACTAGAAACATCTTGATTTTACCACAATATTTATTCTACCAATGGTTTATCAGCACCACATCCGCCTGTGAGTGCTTCATTCAACCCTCAAACCCACTCATTAATTTGCCTCCACGCCATGGGTATATTTGATGAGGAACATTTCCATAATCTTGAGACCGCGTCTCTTTCAACTACCTCATCCTCATCTTTTACGTTTTTGATATCCCGGTGCTGTGCCCCATTTACAGCTTGCTTTACATCTCAGAACCAACAAGTACAGAAGAGTAAGGAACATCCCTAGAGCATGTATTCATATGGGCTATTAATCAGAGAATACCAAATGATGCATCTACTGTTTTCTCTCTGTGGACGACTACACATTAAGAGTCACCCAGAAGAATGGATTGGAAAGTGCATTCGTTACTGGGCAAGAGACTGCTATATCTCTAATCCACGATTGTATAGTAGCCTCACAAAGGATAGGCCGTCGCCTCATAAGAAAAAACCTAGATTTGGAAATAATCACATGCCGCATGATCCGTCAATTTATGTCTGCACATTATATTCTGCACCTGACATTCCTGCCTAATATCAGTGATATTGCACTGGAACGGGGCAAAATCATCTGCTGCTTTCAGTTCAATCAATTATTCAATGTTCATCGATGCGCCACTTCCCCAATCACTCGTTGTACATGAAAAACTCAGTACCCGACTAACACGGATCCGACAGATTATCCTCCGGAAGAAGCCCCGATTGAAATTGACCAGCCCACTTTGACCCCATTCCCCATATTTCCTTCCTTGCCCGCTCTGCATATAGTTCCCGAGAGCCACATCCAGGAAGTTGGACTTGGAGCCTATACTACCCGTAAGCCTTGTTCCCGTAGCAAGAGCACTGATACCATGAGGTCCGCGCTCATCGCTTGGAAGAAACAACACAAACGATCAGGCACATCGGGAACCGCCCGCACCTCTGATTCGACTGCGTCGTCGATCAGAAATCTCAGGATTTCTGCCCCGACAAACTTTCGCCACGTCTCATCTCAGTCGTATAACCCGTCGGCACCCTATGGCCCGACCATGATGCAAACCATGGACATTTCCGTGACCGTTGTCGATGACGAGAGACCTCTATCATTCCACCCTCTAGAACTGTCAATCTATAAGGACTCACCTGAGCAGAGGGTGTCTCCCATCTTCCCCATCCAATGGCCGGCAATGCCACCAGCAAGTAGACTGTCTGGTCATCATAAAGGTGTGAGTTTGGACTCAGTAGATGACGCCAACTTCCGGGCCATGTCCTTCCATGTGCCAAGAAGACCACTAAACTCAAACGCCAAACCGCAACATGACGCTATGGCTGTAGTATATAAAGGAACTGAAGAGGCGATAGACGATAATAGTGACACGCCGCCTATTCCTCCCAAGTCACGAAAGAGAGCGTACACTTCGCCGGAAACTGAGAGGGTCGTCGAGAGAATAGCGAGTGCGATGATTGAGAAGGAAAGATTGGAGCAGGCGATTGATGATGTGATTGAAAGAGAGAGTATCTATCTCGGAAGCAGACCTTCCACAGCTTACTCAAATGTTGATTTCACGTGTAAGTTGCCACCACCTTAGGCAGACTGAAATTCAACCCATTTTTGTCACCTATTAACATCAATTATAGTCCTCGAGCCTATGCCAGCAATCCCAGTCTTGCCACCAATGGCCCCTTCGTTCTCAGAACGTCTTCATCCCGGTACCTCTGGCTCAATGACTGCGTCACAAAGCCCGTCATCGACCACTGTACCCCCACTCAACACTAGCACTGCCACATCCGGGACTCACAGCACCTTCTTTCTGGAGTCATCCCCTGCCAGCTCTTCCATCTCAACGTCATGCCGCTCCTACGCCGAGAGTCCCACTAGTCCTATTACTCCCCTGATATTGACATCACCTCTGCCACTCGTCCTGAGACCCCCTCTGCGTAAGAAGCAAGCGTTCAAGAGAGTGAGCTCATGGCTTTTCCTCGATCAGAACCAAACCCACATCAGACTTCCCTCTGACTCTTCATCGTCTTTGACTAGCGCCTCATCTTCATCTGCTGGCAAGTCGTCGACTGGTGCTACGGTGGCTAGGTCCCTCGACGCCGTGACCAATAGTCCCATCCCCCTAGCAAACCGGGATGCTTACTACCAATGCATCCCCCCCTCCTCTTCAGCCTCCCATAGGACATCCAAAAAGTTCCAAAACAGAAACCAAGCACATGACCATTCGTCCACCCCCCGCAGCGAAACCACTTGGTTGAGTGACAGCGACGATGAGGATGACCTGATGCAGGGGAATGCTACTTTGACGACCGATCGGTTCCGGGTAGGAATGCGGGATTCAAAATTGAGGGTGTGGCAAGGCGGGGAAAACGGGAATACGAGCCATGCGAGAGAAGGCAGTGGGCAGAGTGAGGGTGGTGATATCGTAACACCAGCGATGGTTATTCCGGTTATCGGAGTTGCGTTTTAAATGGTGGTGATTCTTGGGGTCCGTGGCCTATGCTTTTATTTTGGCTGCGAGACCATATATTTTACAGGGTGAAAGGACCACTTGCTTGAGGAAATCATCTGGTAAGCTTTCCAATATTATCGTGATGAGAACTACATAAGTACAGAGTTCATGTTATATCATCATACTCTTTGACAGCCCGGCGTTGGCTATCTTGCGTTATCGGAACCTACCCGATCGACGCCCATCGGAATTTTGCATTTTCTTGTTTTTTTTATTTTTTTATCCCAATACCCTATTTGTTTCTTCCATAATGATTGTCTGACACAAAAGAACATTATCGTCATGCTTTAATCACGATATGCCAGCTCAAATACACCATGGTTGACTCGGGTTTAGCTTACTGGGCTCCATGCATCTCGAGTCTTGGCTGTTTTCTTTTTTCTTTCCAAACCTCTGCAGATTCCACCACACATGTCCCCTTCACAAAATTTCTTGGCGATTGCCGAGACTATATTTTGTATATGTCAACGATCCAATTCCTGCTCCACTTAGCTGTTAATTACATAACTGGTTGATATATAAGCGCCACAGGCGCGTGTGTACCTTGATGACCCGGTGCTCCATTTTACTGAAACTCGGTAGATGACAGAGCTTGTGGTGGTAGTATGAGTTTATCTACGCCGTCATTAACTAAGATGGTTCCTTTTTCTTTTATGTCTAATATTTCTTGTCTGGATACCCTGATTCTCTATTTGTTTTTGATGACTAAATACGTTGGAGCTTCGAGTTTGGTCGAGGCTATTATCGGAAGCTTTCTCGTGGGATATCACCAGGTTCTGGGAGTTAGTTTTTTTTGGAAGTCCTAGTCGATCCTTGTTAGAATTGACAGGCCGATTTGAATAATACATAGTGTTGCTGATCCCTTTCGAGAACAAATCAGTTACAGGATCGTTTTACACATTAATAAAATTGTCTGATGCAATGTCCGAGACTCAATCATCAAAACATGTTCTTAAGGACATGAGCATGTGCTCACATTCCTAATGTGGCCTAATATGGAGTCCTGCCTTAAACTGCATTAATATCAATCTAATCTAATCAGTGAGGTCTTTTTTTTTCTCGTACTGGATCCAAAGCATTAATCTTTCGTTTCACTCGTATTACACCTCTACAGACAAATCATATCCCGGGACTTATCCACATGACAACTTTTAATCTTTGTCTTTTACTGTTGATCCAGCGCAGGATTTCAAGCAGCAGGTTACTAAAGCACAACCAGTTTAGTGGATCCTGTACCGAAACTTCCTTATGCATTCTTCAATCCTTCAATTCTTGAGCTAGGAGACCGTTGTCACATTATGTAAGACAACTCTATACAAGACCCTGCGTCGCTTTTTTTTTTTCAACCACATAACGACAACCCTGTGTGGCCGAAATTTGCAAAGTTGGCGGACGGATGCGTCTTGGCCCCTGAGATGTATTGGCTACCTTATGAACATGTACCTAGTCTTGGGCTGCTTGAAGCCTGACTACCTCCTTTTTTTCTTATGCATTGTGGGAGATAACTGTTTTCTTCTTTTGCCATTAATTGACTGATTGCCTCACGTTGGTGTGATATCAGGCCCTTGCGATTCTATGTTTGCTGTCTAAATATTTTCAGTGTTAATTGTGCATTTTGAGTTAATTATCTACACACATTGACCGCTTGCAGCAATCAAGTTCCTGATCAGCCCCACAACTATCGTGATCTAGCACCCGCACCGCGCATGCGAAAATACAACGATTAAGATTGTTTGATGCCCAGATCGCATTGTGAAGTGAACAAGATCTGTAGCGCCGCGCGCACATGTGATTTTGACTCGTGAATACTTGTCTTAGTGCTTGTTATCTCCCGATCACAAACTCAGCCCTAAAGAAAGAGGTTTGTATCTGCAATTGACATGTCTTTGGCCAGTCCCACCATTTCGGGAATAGATCTAGTCCCTCAAACTGTTAAAGTACAGGTTCAGTGCTGGTTTGAACCTCCACATACACACAACCAGCCATTATGGGGATAGCATAATCCTAGCAGGAACCTGGAGCCTCATGCCCCAAGTGATCACACGGAGAGTTTGCCGACGGAAACTCTATCCTCATAATGGACACCCTCCTCCCCCCCGGCCATATTGAACGATTGCCGCACTAAATGATCTGAGTTGACGTGACGTTTGTTTTCTAATTCTGGACTAGTTCGTGAACATCTCGACCAAGCCAAAGTTTGTATAAAGAGGTTCAAATCCTTCTGTCGATGTAAGTTGATCTTAGATCTTCCTTCTTCACTCCCACCACCACATTCTCTTCCTGCTGCCCTCCTTTTCACTACAAGATTGTACTGGTTTTAATCAACCAGTTTGTTCATTCATTTTTTCACTTCGTCATTCTCAATTTCTAGCCCAAGCTAGAACTTTTGCTTCCACTCTTTATCACATTTAGTTTTCTACCGGAACGGTACCTTTCATCTCAGCTAACACCCGAGATTTGCTATTCAAGATGGGCCGCATTAGCACTGCTGTTTCTGGCATACAGTCGGCCCTGACTGCTCGCCGTTACAAATATCACCGCGTTGGCGCTCCCTCTGTGGATCCCATCAATCCGGTGCTCTCACCCAAGAGCCGCCAGAAGCTCAACATGACCTTGGCCATCATGAGCACTACTCTGGCTGTGTCCATTCTTGTTAGCATGAGGTACTTTTCCAACCACCACACTCCTACCGCCAACCTGATGTCTCGTGGCTTGAAGACTAACAACAGAAGCCTGACTGCCAACTTCACTGGCGTGTACATGGCCACCCCCCAGCTATGGGGTCAATATTCTCCTCAGTTCGAGGTCCCTACTGAGATTAGTGCCGATATTCCAGAGAAGTGCACTCTGACCTACGCCCAGGTCCTGTCCCGTCACGGTGCTCGTGATCCCACTGCCAAGAAATCTGCATCCTACAATAGCACTATCCAGCGCATTAAGTCTGATACCGCTAGCTTTGGTCAAGGTTTCGAATTTCTCAAGGACTTTGAGTACACCCTTGGTGCTGATCAGCTGACTGACTTTGGCCGCAATGAATTGATTGCCTCGGGCAAGCACTTCTTCAACCGTTACCAGTCCCTCACCAACGAGACCGTTGTTCCCTTTGTCCGTGCTTCCAGCCAGGAACGTGTCGTTGAGTCTGGCAAGAAGTGGGTCCAGGGTTACTACGATGCCCGCGAAAGCTCCGGTCTGTCCACCCCTGAATCCGCCCGTGATCAGATGGTCATTATCTGGGAGGATGACACTTCCAACAACACCATGAAAAATGACCGCTGCACTTCTTTTGAGGATGGCAAGTACTCTGAGATCAGTGATGAGGCCAAGTCTGCCTGGCTGAACACCTGGATCGGCAATATCACCTCTAGCCTGAATGCTAACCTTCCTGGTGCCAACCTCACCGACGACGAGGCTCTCTCTCTGATGGATTTGTGCCCCTACAACACCGTTGCAACTGTTAACGAGACTATCTCTGAGTTCTGTACACTTTTTAGCGTTGCTGACTGGCTCAACTATGACTATTACTACACTCTGGACAAGTACTATGGTCATGGTGACGGTAACCCCATGGCCGCTACTACTGGTGTCGGTTATGTCAACGAGCTCATTGCCCGTCTGAACAATTCTGCTGTAATTGACAACACTTCTGTCAACCACACCCTGGATGACTCTGCCTCCACTTTCCCACTTGGTCTCCCTCTGTACGCTGACTTCTCTCACGATAATGACATGACTGCCATCTTCAGCACTCTTCGCTTCTATGAGAATCTCGACAAGCTTCCCGCTGACAAGCGTGTCAACCCTGAGGATGCTGGGGGCTTTTCTGCCTCTTGGGTTGTTCCCTTCGCTGCCCGCCTTTATGTCGAGAAGATATCTTGCGAGGATGATGATGAGGAGAGAATCCGCTTTATTCTTAACGACAGAGTTATCAAGTTGAACGGGTGCGATGTTGATGACAATGGTACCTGCAAACTTAGCAAGTGGATTAACTCCATGGAATTTGCCCGCACTGGTGGTAACTGGACTGAGTGCTTTACTTAAAGGGTGACTTCTGAGCGGAGAGATTCTATATCAAAAAGTTAGGCGATGATATGTCCCTTTCTTTGCCATGAGATATCTACAGCGAATTCTCGATTCAATCTGTTTTTACCTAGAATACATCGATACCAGTCACGACCGTTGCTTTTTTTTTTATCCTCATACTTATGTTCTAAATCTTGATGTCTATGTCATATGTTTTGCATCAATAATCCTCGTGTAGTGTGGTTATCATTATATGCAGAAAATTCAGATTACCCCGGACATGTCAACACTCCCTATCTGATCAGCTCAAGCCGGTATTTGTTATCTGGATCATGAACTTGCGACTACTTAAACAAGAGATACTTGTCTCTAATCTTGAATATCGGCAATGCCTATATTTGTCAGGCCACAGACTTCGCTACATCTACTTCGTTGAATATGCCAGAGAAGGAACAGAACGACCTGGACGGTTGACAGTACTGAGACATGACTTATGTCAGCAGCGGTAGCGTTGGATAGAGCCGAATACTGGACAACTATGTTGCCGGGATGATTACAAAGATGGAGTGTCATTTAAAATACGAGTCAGTTTCGGGGTAGTGTATGTATTAACTAACGATTTTACGAAAAACCGCAAGTTGATAATTTGGGGTTATGGTTTTTTCTAACCCTGATCTAATCGCAGGAACACTCCGCCAACGACAAAGCCACCACGGATAGACACAGCCCTCACAAGCTTGTTGATTCATGTTGATTACCTCGAACTAGTTGGTTGCTAAATACCGACAGTGCACAACATATAAATAACATATAAATACTATATAGGAGAGCCCACAGCTGCGATTGGGAAATCAGAAATCGGATGATTACCAGAGACAAAGGCGCAGGACAGGGCGGACAGAACAAAAGATCACAGATCCATTCCAAATAAATACAGACCAAAACGAATCAGAGTTATAACTTTATTAATCTACTAATCCCGCCCTTTGGATCTCCTTCTCTAAATAAACATTGGTGAGTCTTCAATCGTGATCTTCTATCTTGGACATTTCCCCATCAACTTTTACTATAATTCAGGCTTGACCCATTTGTAATTTTGCGCCAAATCTAGCAAGAGGACAGGGTTCTTGGTCCCCGCTTGGCTGAATCAATTGTCCTTCTGTTTTCAGCAGTTCGGTCGCGGTGGAATTTGGTTCCTTCCCCAATCCCACTTTACGAACCACTAATCGAAAAAAAAGAGTCAAAGGTAACCGCATTTTGAAATCCCGAAACTTACTATTGCCATCGATACTTTGCATCTTCGAGATCTCAGATCCATCTTTGCCGCATTATTGTATATACGGATTACATCATCACGGCATCTCACGCAGCAGCTGCAAGTTCTTAAACATCTATGTCGTTAAATTGGGTACTAGCCGCACAATCAGTCACAATTGATACCGGTAATCACTAGTGCTTGTCATCCGTTTATCTTCATGACCGATCGACTCAAGACGGCCTCCCCAAACATCAATAAATTGTTAAAATGGTCTCTGGCGTTGCTGGATTCTTCATCGCCGTCGTGGTGGTGGCGCTTTTTGTTGTAATCATCTACGTTGGCCACACTCAACTTCGTGCCCGCAAGCTTGGTGTAAGTCTCTGTCTAGTTCTACCGTCACTCAGTTTCATGATTCTCACTAACCCCTCTTCAGCTTCCGCCGCCGAATATTTCCTCATACAACCCATTCCAAACAAGCAGTAATCTCGATCCATATGCAGCAAATAGTGGGGACAGTGGACCGATTGGCTGGATTAAGCAGAAAGTCTCTGCCTTCAAGAACCGCAACAGCCGCTCGACAACGGGCGGGTACGAAAACACCCGCCACATCGACGATAACATCTGGGATGCTCGCAATGACTACAATTACGATGCCGAATTGGAGGATCCCCGTCTTCAGCAGAACACAGCATACAATGTGGGTGTTAATGGCAGCTCATACAACATGAACCTCGCATCTACGCCGTCGGCATCCAGATCCGATCTCGACCCGGATGCCGATGAGCCCAGAGGTCGGTCACGATCTAGAGAGCCGGGCCCAGAGACCTCTAGGGCGAATCCTTTTGGTGACGATGCCCCGTCGAGCAATATGTCTACGACCAACTTAGGGCCTTATGGGCAGCCGCCGCAGGATGTTGCAGGGTATGATGGGGCTGGTGTTCCCAGACCTACCAATTCTAGTCCTGAGAGACGATCCATCTTTAGAGAAGAAGTGTAATTAGGAAGATAGTCAAGGCTTTTGAATTTAATTTATTATATGATACCAAATTACTGTTTGATTTACATGACTTTTTCTGTACAGTCAGTTGTGGCAAGGGTTACTACGTCACAGGTCTAATATATAATAGGGTTAAACATAGGTTTATGGCATGGTGATTATATATGTACCAACAATTTAAACATGATGGAACCAACATCTGTAGGACGTTCAGTCAATGAATTTAACTTTGAACGTGCATGAGATTGACACATGAATACAAACTCCTCAATGCATGGCCGAACCTGCCCAATGGGTATGATCCAGGATATATTGATTGTGACCCAGTAAAAAGTTGCCCCTCCTTCATGTTGTAATAGTCAAATAGATTCAATAAAAGCTTCAAATATTCTGTTCTATATCCACATAACCCAACGTATTTTCACCCGTTGCAACTAAAATGTCTCAAGTTAATCTTCAAGAAATTCATGACTTCTTGGTCGAAGTCGCCCACAAGGCTGGCGTCACGATCATGGAGGCCAACCCCAATGATATCGAACGCGACACCAAAATGAACTGTAAGTCCCTCATTAATCACCACTACTCTAAAATACGACCCCCGTATAACTAACCTTTCCTAGCTGTCGACATCGTAACCGCTTGCGACAAGGCTGTCGAGACTATGGTCTCCACTACCTTGCGCGGCCGTTTCCCTGAAATTTCCTTCCTTGGTGAAGAGACCTACAAGCCCGGTATGCGCATTGGTCCCGAGCCCACCTTTGTCGTCGACCCTATTGATGGAACGACCAATTTTATCCACGGTTTCCCCAATGCTTGCATCTCGCTGGGTCTCGCCATTGATCGGAAGCCCGCGGTTGGCGTCATCTATAATCCCTTTCAGGACCTCCTGTACGGCGCCATCAAGGGCCAGGGTGCCTATCTGATCCGCAACAAGGGCCCGAAGAGAAAGCTGCCACTTTCTGCAAACCCGCCGCCCCTCAATGGCTTGGGTGGTGCTCTTGTCGGCTTTGAGATTGGCAGTGAGCGGACGGGGCCAAACTATGATTTGAAGGTTGATGTCTTCCGGAAGCTGACGGCGGCAAAGGAGGATGGAGGGCACATGATTCATGCCACGAGAGCGCTGGGCTCGGCGGCGTTGAACATTTGTGCCATTGCTAGTGGAGAGTTGGATATCTACTGGGAAGGTGGTGTGTGGGCTTGGGATGTCTGCGCGGCTTGGTGTATTTTGGAGGAGGCGGGCGGTATCATGACTAACGGAAAGCCTGGGGAGTGGGATATCGAGTTGGAGGGGCGGAACTATCTGTGCATCCGAGGAGCTCCATCGGGGCAGAAGAAGTTGATTGAAGAATTTTGGAGTGCCATGGGGGGGAAAACACTTGTCTACCCTGCCTAAACGAGAGTATATCCGAACTATCGTCCTTTTGTCGATACATCAATACATCAAATGCAGATTTAAGAAGCCTACTCGCTAGACATTGCCATCACTTGGATCATCCCCGATGGCCCTAGCTCCTAGCTATAGCTCTTTTGCCCCACTTAATTTCTGTGGCTTGATAAGCATAGAAAATAACCCCCCTGAAAAAAGGGTGGGCCATTGGTCTAGTGGTATGATTGGCGCTTCGGGCTTCGTAATCCTTTAACGGTTCACCGTGAATGTGCCAGGTCTCGGGTTCGATCCCCGAATGGCCCCCAAATTTTTCTTTTATTGTCATGTCATTTCATGACAATAAAATCATATTAGGGTTGCTATCTTTTCATTTTGTAGCTGACGAGAGCCGGTTAGTGGGCATGGTTATGTTAGTCAACTTAACCCAACTTCGTATCGTGAAAGCACGAAAGCATGGGATATCATCTGAGCGGCCAATCTAGAAGCTGCGCGGGATTGCTGGTGAACTTAAATTGTTCCGAGTCCGTTGAAAGGGGTATAGTCTAGGACATAATGGGTACATAACGATTAGCAATATTCCGACAATAACGGCAACTCATATAATTGGGATGCGATTCAATTGATTACCAATCTATTGTGCGGCAGATAGACGTGCTGATCCCTCGATATTGTACATAGAATTATGAGAACGCTCGGTGGAGACAGCACCGGTATTCATGATAAATGATTCTATTCGTTGGAGGGTTAATGCCTTTGTTTGTTCCGAGCACGCAGCAACGTGGAGATATTGCGTCATAAGCGTATCAAGAGTTGGCGGGGTTCCTTTATGTTTGAGAGTCCCACTCATAACAGATGGGTTATAAAAGGACCCTTCCAATATTCGTGAAATATGTTCATGTTTTTACCCAATGTTTAGTTTTAATTGAACAATACCAACTCGTCACAAATTACCAAATCCAATCTTCCATATTTCACCAGTGATAGCCGCTAAAATGTCTCTCGATAAGAAGGCCGTTCTTTATACTGCCCACCGCTGCCCTTGGTGAGTCTTCGCACTCAAAGTTTTTTTTTACCACATTTTATTGATATTTTGATAGGTGCCGTCGCGTCCACGCCGTCCTCAAGGAACTCGGAATCCAAGTTGAAGAAATCCTCATTGATCTTTCCGTCCCCCGCCCTGACTGGTATCTCGCCGTCAACCCCAAGGGCCAAGTCCCCTCCCTTATCTACAACGACCATATCCTCACTGAGTCTGGTGTTATCGCCCAATTCTTCGCTGATCTCATCCCTTCCCATCTTGTCAAAGCTACTAACGAACCTGGCGCCGCTCTCCAACGTGCACAAATCTCTCTGTTTGTCTCACAGTTCTTGGAGCTGGCACAGAAGCCAGCTGTTGGCCCACTGTTTACTGGAAAGGAGGTGACAGAAGAGGATGCCGTGAAAACTTGGGATGCGGTGGCAAAGGTTCTCGAGCCGCAGGTCAAGAAGTGGAATGGTAAGTTCTTTGGTGGGGCGGAAAAGACTACTTTGGCTGAGGCTTTGACTGGCCCGTTCACTAGTATGATTTTGGATTTGCCTAGTGAATTTAACTTCCCAGCGAACTGGGTCAATGTGTTGCAGGAGAAGGCCCCTAGCTTCTATGACTGGTTGATTAGAGTTCAGAAGCTCGAAAGCATCAGCTTCTTGTACAATAAGGAAGAGACTGTGCAGGCCATCAAGACCAAGAGGGCGGCTTCTGCAAAGGCTTGAGGAATTTGACCGATGTAAATATATGGGAGCGGGTACGGAGTTGCCAGCTTAGGAATTTTATCTGTTGTTGCGCAACATAATACATGAATGTTATTTTGGTCTTATAGCCGGTATTAATATCTATCTATCAACCTGTACGGCCAATTTCGCCTAACCTGTTACCATGCTGTCTCCGGCAGAGCCCGTATCTGCCAGTGAGGCTGTTGTGACTTGTACTTTTCTCGACCGTGAGTGCTATACAACCCGACCCCTTCAGCCTCTAATATTTATGCACTTTTTCTTCCACATTTAGCCCTTTACCTTTTAAGACTCCAAGCTTCTGACGCCACCATATGTCAAATTGTGACTCGACTTGGGAATGCCCCGCGTATATGATTGGCCGAGAACTATCTGTGTAACACAACATGGATGTAGACATGTGCAAGTTTCCCAAGTCTCTAGACGATTGCCCTGAAACCATGGTTCAGCTCTGATGATGTGTTGGTGGGGAGTCAGGAGGATCATTGTTTGTTTAACAGTGTAAGCAGGGGCGGCGACCAAGATCATCATATTGAAAGGCCGACGACTATAGAATGCAATATATGCTGCAATTTGTCTTGCCTCAATATTTGTGCTTTGTCATCACCAATTTCTTCCATCTATGGATCAAGATTGTGAATTCCGAGATCCAATCTAATTCAAAGGTTCGGATGCTCTATCCCAAGCTGTCCACCCATGACACAATAGAATCTGCAAAGAGCATTCGAAGTCCTGATACCGGCCCTACTCCTAATTCTATATATGCACCTGTATGCTCTTGGCAATAAAAATATGCACATACATGCTGAGCACCTGCACGTCGTCACATCCTGTGTGACCGGCCGGAATAGTGGGGATAGGGCAGACGACGAGCAGGCGGACTGTCAACTTGCCTTCTTCGCCATAGTGGACATTGTGAACAGCAGGGATTGTTGACAGGCGAGGTAGACAGAACGAACAGACACGGCCGGGGGCCAACGACCTTGAGAGTTTCACAGGAAAATTACTCATTGGGATATGTGTTATATGCGTTGTGCCACGACCGTCCGTTGTCACTTGTTGCTGATGGTGCTGCGTGAATACAAGCGAGCTGGAATACATGATAAACACGTCTAACATATGTGCTCCATTTGGTTGTGCTCGCTCTTTTTCGCTCCGGTTGTAATTCAAGGATTGGTATGTATTGGTCTTATGGGTGAATGGTACGGGATGAGGAGTATGTTGAATGTACCTAATGGACTTATCTAGTATGCCAGATGCGGTCCAGACCATTTTCCAATATAGAATTTTGTTATATGATTTTATATATTCAATACCAAGATGAAATCCATATAGTATTCTGTACTTTTGTCGCCTGTGGTTGATAAGGAAAGTATTCGGTATCACTTAAAAGACCTCTGATAAAATACCAAATTCTGTCACTATTACTATCACCTCAACGCCTCCATCATCAATATATTGGCCAATGCCGAGTTCAATAATGTACAGTACTTCTCATCACAAGCCCTTCATCTTTTTTTTTGTCAAGGTGGTTCATATACAGAGGAAATTTCTTCATACTCTTTCCGTCTCACTGCATGCATCCCATCTCAGCACAACCCCTCCTACCATACCTATATATCATACAGTGCAATTTTCAAATAAGCATACTGGCTGTTGGAAATCCAGACTTTGTGGTGCAGTCATGTCAATTTTATCATGATGGGATGGCAAGAAAATTCACCGCATATCCACTCTGAAGCCTGGTTGGTCCATGGTAACTCTCAAATAAACGCCAAGACTTATCATAATTGGTGTACTAAGAAGTACCGGTATATAACGAGAGAAAGTAATGGGTGTAACGAAAAACAGGAGAGGCAGATGTAAATATGTAAATATAATGTTACACGAAAAATGTGGAGCTCACAGTTAGAATGAATGTGGGTCTGTCTTAACTCTAGCAGTTTACAGAGTTTCAAATACATGTATTAAGTATGACATGTAACCGAAATTTGACTAGAATTGTTGATTATTAGCATTGATTCACATTAGGAGTCGACAAAAAGAACCCCTTAATCCACATCTTATAACATCATGATGTGTCAATTCTGGGTTTCCATAATCCTGTTCCAATATTGGAGCAATAACAGTTTACTCTACGCTTCACCAGCCTCCCTTTTCTTCCCCATACATTGTATTCATGTACAGCGAATCCATCCCCATATTCAACGGGCATCATGTACCCTTACCCACCAAATCGCCACCCAAATTGCCGAAACTGGAAACCCCCGAAACCTTCCCGGCTCTTCGCCTTTGCCCTCTGGTGGACCCTGGACCCCTGTTCTTCACATCCTTTACATGCCGGATCTCACAAAAAAGCACATCCATTAGAAGGACGATCCAGTGCGGAACGCCGAGATGATAAGAGGTTTTATATAAATATATGAGTAAAGATATCTGGATGATCTGCTAACTATAGCTAATAGATGTCTGGATTCTTCACCTGATCACAAGCCATGGCTGTTACCAAGAAATATTGATGGGCTGCCATTTCACCAAGCTGGTTAGCTGTAATCTGAAAGACATAGTCTGGGGACCCATTGCAAGTCTTTAGTCTCAGGGGTACAAACTGGGCTGATAATATCTATAATTGTTGTCCACAAATACTTAAATCATCGTTATATAGCTACGGTCAATGCACAAGCTGACAGCAGAGTTACGTTTCTCATGCATTTGAATACCCTCATTCCCATTCAACCCCAGTGAAACATGCTATCCATTGTGCTGGCAGTATTTGGAAACAGCCCTTCAATCTGCCTATTAACACTGCCTGTTGAGATCCTCTTCAGTGCCATGTTACAGCCACATGATCTACTACAACCCTGAGGAAGATGTGAAAAAACAAATAACTAGGAATGGAAAAGATAGTAACGACTATGAGTTAGAAGGAAGTAGGGTAAGAGAAAAGGAAAAGACAAGGGGACAAGGAGGAAAAGAAAAATTTGGAACTCTCCTTATTCTACTCTACATAGCCAATTGACTTATCTTGATTTCGTTATTGAACTTTAACTTGGACATCATCACCACGCCTAACCCACATTATATAGATCTGGCATATATCACAAGTTGAGTAAGCGATACGGTAATCAGACAATTTATTTACGCTACCAGTGTCAGCAGATTATGAATGAGAGGAATGTTGCGATGCACTTTGATGTTTCAATGAAGGCGGAGATATGGGGCCCCCGGCATGTGTATGTATTCCAGTGAGAGAAGTGGGCTTGGGAAAGCAAGAGATTCAGCTTAATGGGCAATAAACGCATAGCTGAAGATCCATAATCAATGTACAGACAATTTACATCTAGGGTTAGGATTCAGTAGCCATGGAACTTGCCGGGCTCTATTGTATAGTGTGCGGACAAGGGGTTGGCAAATGCGGTTGTCAATACGTCAGTGGCCGTCAGACAATGACTTCAAGCAAATCACTAATTATTGTTAGGATATCCAGCCGACGTTAACTTGACCTTAAATTGACTGAAAACCAGGCTAATATTTGGAAATCTGAATGTTGTGGATCTGGATGCAGGTTACGCTTGGTCATTTGCTTAGTGCCCTCCCGTGGTGAACCGGCTTAGATTAGAGAACTTGCCCACTTTCGCCTTCTTGAGTTAGCCGGATGGGAATTCGTTCTCATTTACGTCCAGCAATGTCTGGACTTTTGGCACTTCTAATTACTCACAACTATGGAAGATCGGCACTGATTACAATAACGGCATAAAGCCAGAAAATGTTGAGGCCACTCAACAGTGTTTGTAATCATGATGGCTCAGTTTGCTGACACAACATGATTTTTCTGGCACTAATGATGTTGGTGGCGGATACACAGATGCGGCTTTGTTGGATGCTTCTGTATAACCATAGAAATCTGCGTACACTGGAGACAACAGGGACTTGCAAAAGTTTGGAACTCAAGTAATAGCACATACTACATCATCATAAATATATAAACCGAATATCTTCCATGTTCAAAATATGTACAAAAGCGGACAAGTCCAGACCAATCGGTTGTGATGATATCCCAAACGAAATTCAAAGTATACGGACATTCGGCAAACAGTGACTGGGCCTTCATGCACTGAGGCTGCATATGCATGTTTGGTATTGATCTGGAGGTCACTAGGGTGTAGCCACCACTTATATAGATTATCTGTGAATGTAGCCATCAACTCACGTGTAGGCAGACTTATACATGGCGTGGTGTGTGTTCCACAAAAGGAAGCGAGCGAGGACTGAAACTTAGTTGAATGCAGATATATGGGGATATTGCGGATCAGTTGATTTTGTTACGTTCGTTTTGCAATGCAAGATAAGCAACCGAGATGTATATGTGGAAGTTAGTTGGCATTGAGGTGTTTGGATGCAAGAGTTAAGAGAGGGGGTTGTTTCAAAGCAGTTGAGATATATGGTTGGCGAAGGAAACGGAATGTGATGAATGCAAATGAAGTGTGGCATATGAAAGACATATTGTCAGTCTGTTGTGCAACAACCCCAATTTTACTGCTGATTAAGGCAGAATATGAGCTTATAAACTCATTGATAAAAAATTGTCGCAAATTGTCTTTAAGTTCAAAGAACGATGAAATAAAAAAATAATATGAATCTATATAATACAGATCCCACAATCATCCACTGTTTATTATCTGATTCGCCCACTTCCCCACCATCCGTGTCTCTCGGTAACTTCCCTCTGGGCTCCCATCCCCTTCCTCCTGCCTCGCTTCATCACATTCATCATACACCTTCAACACTTTCAAAAAAAAGGCCCACACGCACAACTTGAGCATCTCCTCATCCATTCTGTCCATCTGCCTTGTAGTCGATCATGTTTCCAACGAGACTGTAAAGGAAGCAGAAAGAAACGGCCAGTGTAATTCTGGTGCTTATGTGTGCGTGTATTGTATGTGTGGCCCAGAACTGTATATTTTACTCATATCACGGCTTTATTTTCAGAACAGAAGGACCACCAACTGATCTATGGGTGCTCCACTTTCCGAAAGTATCTAGACATCAGTTGTCAAAGTATATGACCGAGAAGAGTCAAAGGCCGCAGGGAAAATAGCAGAATAATGGCGACAAGGGCGAAAAATGGGCGGATGGTTCGTGCATAATTTTTGTTTTCTTGACATCAAACTATCAATATGAAGACATTTAAGTTTTGAAGATCCTCGTGGTAAATGTATGGTATTCATTATATAATTGGACAAATATTCACGGTAGCCAGGGCTGTTTTGCGTTCGTGTCTTGCGTGGTGTTTTTGTAGCAGTGGCGATAGGAACGGCAGCGTCAGATGGCAAGCACTACATTTGATATGGGAATAGAGGTATTTTATGGACGGTTAAGTGGTATTCCGGTGGTGGCTCTAAGGGAGGGTGGACATCCCCAGGCTTGAGTTTGCGGACGGGTAGGTGACGCAGAGAGTAGAGCATTTATATGTGTAGTAGGTTGCGGAATTATTGGTGTAGGGGATCTTATATATTGCAACAGCATCAGGAATCACAGAGACTCGGAAAAGAGACATGCAATAATTGATTGAGTTGCAATTAGAAAGTGGATACTCTCAATCTGCAGCAAGGACCCATTGGATCATGTTTAATATATATATTTTCCGGTCCACAGCATGCTCAGTTGATAAATCTCCGGGTATGCTGAATCCCCAGTTTCCAGCTGAAGACCTTGTCTCGATTGGAGATGGAAGGGCCGAGCGTGCAGAATTCCTTTACGGACCGGATTAAGTGACCCATGGACTAGTTTCTTGGTTAATTGAGACCATAGACACAAATAGAGAGAGAGCAAGTTCGGAAGACTTGTGGATCAAGGATAAGGGCGAGGCTAAAGAAAAAAAAGGAAGAAAAGGTTTGAAAGACTAAATCTGTAAGGACTTAGTTTGGCCCTTCTGGTAATTTTGGTGATAGAAGGGTACAGTCCAGAAGAAAACATGTGCTCTGCATATCGGATTATCTGCGAATGGCCGATCAGTGATGCAAGGTGATGTCGATTATGGTTGATGAAGGCATGCAGAAGTTTGGTGTACCAAATGTTTGTATTGAGTTGAATGGAAGCGTGGAGATATTGGCTTGATAGTTAATTCGAGCGTAAGAAGTAAATACATATCCATTACCCCGAAAACCCAAATAAGCATACATAACTGCACAGTCGCATTTTTTATATCCAAATACATGTTGTTTTGATAAACTCTAAACCAACAAAGGACCTTGCAGGCCACAGAAATATTTATTGGTTGATTGTGTGTCCTTCGGTGTTTGCTCGTTTGTTGAGCTTGTCTGTCTGGCGTTCCGCCAACCCCCGCCAACCCATCCCTACTGCAACTGTCACTGTGACTTGTTGAAGTCTGTGCTTAGACCGGGATACATGTTTACGTGGGCAATTCTTGTTTGACAGAAACAAGAAATAAATGAGCATGTTTAGATCGTCGTGCTTGTGAAGGTAACATTTCCGTAGCGATGATGACGAGGGCTTCATCGAACTGGTCAGAATAATGAACCCAGGTGATTTCTCCATATATTTAGTCACTCGCATCACACCAAAGACTGCCTAATTCTCAAGGCCGGAAGCTGGTACCTATGCAAAGCAGCAATGCAGTAGGTAGATACATATATATGTAGTAGCTTGCATATACACATCGTATCTGCAACCATTTGGACGTGATCTTCTATAGTTCAACTTCCGATTATAGAAGAAATTTGTCAGAAATCGTCTCTAGCCATGTTCAATAATGTGTTGTGCATCCATAACAACTAAAATCTCTACGTTTCCGCACCATACCTAAAAATGAGGGGTATGGTCTAGATGTATTTATCTTTGGGCCATGATTCAGGTTAGCAACTAAATCATCAAGTTGAAGGTCTGAATTGATGCAAAGGTGTCCTGGCGGACCATCGAGGGTTACAGAGCTTTGAATATCTATAAATACATTGATGCTTGCTGCTATATAAATACCATTAATATTTGTCTTCAGCCTATTTATGTATTGGTGTCTGTATAAGACAGCCTCTGCTTGTTTCCAGTCGTCACAAAAGATGATCCAACAAATGGACTAAGGAATACGCGGTCTGTATTGGCTGCATCCATTTCCATCTTAGCAATTTGATTTATATCTTTCTATCCGTAATTCGATTTCTGAATGACCACTCACAAAAAAAGATGCGTTATCTATAACATGAAAAAGCAATGTGCCATCGTCTCAAGATCCACAATCCATAGATATGTACATCAAAAGATTTAATCATACACACACAGAGAGGAAATGCCGAGGTGTGTCGCACCAGGTAGGACGTCTTTGCCGTTCTTGCTTTATCATCACCTGCAACCATCCCCAAAGGGCCATACAATTGACTCCCAGGTCAGCGCATGTCAACTCAGCCCACTTCATCGGCAACTTGCACCCTGTGTACATATGTACATGAGTTCCGGAGTCAACTCCATATATGTACAAGCTGTACACCATTCCACTGATGCAAGCAAGCGCCCATATATTGACAACTGGGCCCTCGGTTCAGTCAATCAAGGTTCTCATCATATGGCCAAGTCGTTACCATCATCTTGTGGACTGCATTTGATAGGTGTGTTGTACATCATAGTACTACACAGAATATATTTGGTTATTTGCTACTCGAATCCTGGTTCTTACAACCACGGAGATTCTTAGGCAAAACTAGTGGCAAATATCTGTCAGTGGCATCATGGATATCAAAGGGTTTCTGGCCCTCGGCATGGCTGAATAGCAGTATCTTTCCCGCAAATGTGGTGTTCAAAGTCTCTGAATTACACACCCAAGATAACGAGTCCGTGGTTGAACCAGCGGATATATACATCCAACAACCATCTCGCCACAAACTGCAGACGGGCAAAGTCCGGCCAAACTTGTGGGCACCGATGTGCATACTTGCAAATATGACAAGCGCAAAGGACTTTTTGTGAACACTGGTGCCGGATTCACTGAATTTTGTATGGTGTCGTGCGTTAATAGCATATCCGTCACCAACAATAATGTCTAAATCTCGTTAAGCATTTTCAATCCAGCGACAAACTCTTCCCCAAAGACGCAAAGACGGGCCTTTCCCGTCTCAACCCCCGATCCTTGTCTTTCTGAGTAACTTCCTTACCCCTTCAAGTCCGACTGGTCAAAGCGTCTCCAACTTCTAGCCATTGTCACAATTTAGTTCGACTTCATCGACACACCATTGTCCACTTTTTACTTAGCTCAAGGAATCTATACTGTATCGAGTATCGCAGTCTGTCCCTATCACTTGGTTATCACTTGGTCATCTCTTCCTACTATCCTGAACTATTGTCCTACGAAACTCTTCCCACGACTCCTGATTTCCACAGCCTTCCCATTTCTTCTTGTTTTGGTCTTTCGCCGTCCTCTTCTTCCAGCCCTCTGACTCGTAACATAGTTAAAGTTGGGATTTTCGGTCAATCTTCAAAGGCCCTTGGCCTTATGGTTTACCCAATACCCTAGTCAAGTATTCTCTTCCATCAAGACAGTAGCCCTAGCTCATCTTGATCATTCCGGTGTGTTTCTGCGAGTGTTACCGCAAAGCTTCCGTCCCTCATCCAGATTAGGACTTGGATTGGGATAATTACCGTTGTAGGCACTTTGTCCCGACCATCTTGGGTCTGTTTGAAGTGTCCAGTATTCGGAGTTTTTTTTATGACTGACTGCATTCTGCGGCCATAAGCCAGCCAGCCAAACTTTGACGAACACCTAGCTTGCACGCCCCGTTTGTGCCTACTCGTCTTTGCACACCCCACTGGCTTTAATTTACACTCCCCATCATTCGGCGATCCACACCCGCAACGTTGCCCAACTCAATTGCACCGTCCAGTCAACGACCGATCTCTCATTCCGACCCCTCTTTGAGTCTCCTATCTACACGCCGTTGTCATCCATGCCCCTCCCTCGATATCATCTCCACTGTTGACTGGCTTCTTGTTCCTGTTCCTATTCCTACTCTCGCAAGATTGTCCATTTGTACCTGTTCATACCTTGTTCCTTGTTAGCCAAATTTCACGTCTGGTCAAGTATGCCGAGCTATATCTCTATTGATTACTGCACTATGGCACTGGTCCCGGTAGCGACTCTTACTTTATTGGCTGCGTACGCCATGCCTCAAAGATTTTTTATACCTTGGATACCCCGTCGAGGTTGGATCTAGCGGACTTCAACCAGTCAACCTCATCAAGTTGTTCATTCTTTTCTTGCACGTTTGTTTACATCTGTAACAGCTATATTGTGCCGTCCAATCATGGCTATCAAGAACAGATTAACAGTTTCTGCTGTTGAACCCCGGTCTACTACCAGTAATGGGTTCCCATTTATGCAAATATTTCTTCTGGCTATTGTCCGGTTGGCTGAGCCTATTGCCCTGACTTCAATCTTTCCATATGCTTGGACTCTGGTCAAGCATTTCAACGTGGGAAGTGAGCAGACAGCTTCGTTCTACTCTGGTCTCTTGATATCAGCCTTCTCGTTGGCAGAAGCTTCCATGGGCATGTACTGGGGTGCGCTGTCAGACAGAATCGGTCGCAAGCCTGTGCTCATTATGGGATGTATGGGCACCACAATTAGTCTGTTGATTGTTGGTTTTGCAACCAACATTTGGATTGCGGTATTTGGCCGTGCTATTGGCGGTTTCCTCAACGGAAATATTGGTGTAATTCAAACCATGGTTGGAGAAATGGTCACTAACCCTGAACACGAACGTAAGTTGATTGAATATGAAGGTGCGAGTTTGGATAATTGCTAACTGGATAATGATAGCCCGTGCCTATTCCGTCATGCCATTTGTATGGACTGCCGGTACGATCATCGGCCCCGCCATTGGCGGAACTTTCGTCGACCCGCATTCTTCGTTTCCCAATATCTTTACTTCCGACAGTATCTTTGCTCGGTTTCCTTTTCTATTGCCGAATGCTATATGTGCTGGTCTCTTGTTCATGAGCTTGATTATGGGCAATTTCTTACTCGAGGAGACCCACCCCGGTATCAAGGCTCGCGCCCAGCAAGCCCGTGATACGAATGACAGCACTGAAGCTACTGCCCTTCTGTCAAATGGTTCTGACAACTCATACGGTTCCTTATGTGAAAAGACTCCAGAGCCCGTCAACATCTTCAGTAAGCGGATCATGGCGATCATCGTTTCGCTTTGCATTTTTACTTATCATTCAATGACATACGACCATCTGCTTCCCATCTTCCTTGAGGATTCTCGGGTTCATGTGAAGTCTGCTTTTGCTGATGCTCTCTCCTCGCCTTTGGGGCTGATCTTATCACCCGGTCCTGGTGGTCTCGGTCTCGGAGTTCGGACGGTGGGAATGGTAATGGCTGCTAATGGCGTCATTGCCATGTTCATCCAGGTAATTGTCTTCCCGCTGGCGGCTAATCTCCTTGGCGTGTACAAGCTTTTCATGACTGTGATCATTCTGCATCCTCTGGCCTATATTATTGTGCCTGGTCTGCTTTTCGTCCCAGAGGACTACCTTTTCCCGGCCATCTACGCTTGCTTGATCGTCCGGAATCTGCTGTCTATCCTGCTTTACCCTTTGATCCTCATCCTGATCAAGGATGCTACTCCTGCGGGTTCAGCAGCACTGGGCAAGGTCAACGGACTGGCAGCCAGCGCTGGAGCTGCTTGCCGGATGATTGCTCCGCCTATTGCAGGCATCCTTTACACCTTTGGCAGTTCAATTGATTGTACTGGCATTGCCTGGTACGGAAGTGCTGTCGTGGCCTGCATTGGTGTCATTCAATGTTTTTGGGTCGAGCGGCCTCGGGGCCCTCAGGCATCTGAGGAGGATGGTACTGCTGAGGTGGAAGCCAATTGAGTTGGGTGTCATGTAATTGTTCCTAGACGGTGTTATATCGTTGTCTGTTTTATGTTTTTATGATTCATGAGGACTGGTCTATGTTTGGGCGGCTACACTAGTGTGTCTTTGATTTTTAACATGTTATATTAAGTTACGGGATTTTGGAGTTTGGAGTTAGGGTTATGA
The DNA here is from genome assembly GCA_017139545.1 of Ambrosiella cleistominuta. Taxonomy (NCBI): domain Eukaryota; kingdom Fungi; phylum Ascomycota; class Sordariomycetes; order Microascales; family Ceratocystidaceae; genus Ambrosiella; species Ambrosiella cleistominuta. The sequence continues at coordinate 54,911 of JABFIG010000040.1, read as the reverse complement.
CTCATCAGAAGGATTACTGAGCCTCGTGAGATTCTTTTTATCATATTTTCATCATGAGAATAAGAGTCATTTAATAAACCATATTTAATTCCAATAATCACCCAATGTATGAAAGACATATTTGTGACTGTAGATATGTGAATCTGGATGATCGTAGTTGCCGGATTCGATTCGCCGAAACTAACTTAATCCGCTGTGAGACCTTGGCTTCTGGTTCTTCCAATGACGATTAATCCATCAGAAATTTCAATTAAACCCCCGCACCGAGAAGCACCACAATCTGGGGTTAAAGCAATCACTTTAACTCTTTATGAGTAATCGATAAAATCTTGAATTCCATCTGAAATCTCATACATAACCTTAATTCCACTGAATAAAAATCGATACTATGTATGATTCGCAAACACCTCCCCCCGCGCGCGCGCCGGCCGAAGGCACCGCGGCTGCCCCTGTCATCGGCCCCATCCCGGCCCCCAGCCGCACCGCTGATGAAATGTATGAAGAGCTCAAATCGATCCCCTTCTTCATGACGAAGCCTGACCCGGAAACCGCCGTGGCGTTCCAAGCTCTTGCGTACGAGGGGACGCCGCTTGAGAACGCAATAGATTTTAAAAAGCAAGGGAATGAACAATTTAAGATTAAAAGGTGGGCGGATGCGAGGGAGTTTTATAACAAAGGGATTGAAGTGTTGGTGACTGAGGAAGGGAAGAAAGAGAAGGGGGAAGTTACGAGGAATCAGAAGATGGGGGAGCCGGATACGGAAGAGGTTATCAGGGAGCAGAGGGCTTTATTGGAGAGTTTGTATGCAAATAGGGCGGCGTGCCAACTGGAGATAGGGAATTACCGGTCCACATGGACAGACGCTGGGAAGGCGTTGCGGCTGAATCCGAAAAACGTCAAGTGCTGGTATCGCAGCGCTAAGGCCCTGCTTGCCGTTGACCGCCTTGACGATGCCGAGGATGCCGCCAAGAGAGGACTGGCCGTTGACGCGGAGAATACCTCGCTGGAGAATGTCCTGGAAGGCGTCGCGAAGAGACGGGCGGCCGTTGAGGCGAGGGAAAAGGCAGAGGAGGAGCGCCGGGCGACAAAGGAGGGGCGGGCGGCGTTGCTGAAGGCAGCGTTGGAGGCGCGGGAGATTAAGACGCGGAGGTCGGATAAGCCGCCGGAGATGACGGATGCGGTGATAAGGTTCGCGGAGAATGAGGATGACCCGACGTCGAGTTTGGCGATTCCGACCATGTTGTTGTATCCGGTTGACTATGAGTCAGACTTCATAAAGGGATGGAATGAACTGGATACAATTGAGCAGCATCTGGAGTACGTCTTCCCGTTGCCGTGGGATGTGGAGGGGAGGTATGCGATGAATACGGTTGAGTGTTTTGCGGAGACGGCCTCGGGAGGTTTGATGAAGTTGGGGAAGAAATTGTCATTGTTGAGGATTTTGAATGGTGGGAAGGTGGAGATTGTGGATGATATGATGAAGATCTTTGTGGTGCCCAAGACCAAGGCTGATGGCTGGGTTGCCGAGTTCAAGGCGGCCAGGGCGAAGCAAATGGGCAAGTAGATGGGAACTTAGCCCCGGTTTATGACCATGACGATGAGTAAGACGGGATCGGTAAATTCAAAATAAGAAACAAAATAAACATCTGCAGTCATGTTTAACTCTAAGAGATCTTCCTGTCGTAATATGGTGCAACTAGATGGTGATCAGCTAACTGGCAATAGCCTCCTCGTGACAGCCCCTACCAAAAGTCATTTGTAAAACAAATGGTCCCAAAACAAATAACCCAAAAATAACGCCAGACTCCAGATAGATGTATGCATATGCACAAACTAAAAACAAATACGGATAGCCACCCTCAAAATACTCTTCTGCTAGCTCTCACATTGACTTCCACCTGTCACCGTTCATGGCATCAAAAGCTTCCTGCGCCACAACATCCATTCCCTCACTACCCAGTGCCCTTTGTTGCTCACTTTCCTTCTTTCCTCCACTCAATCTCATCAGTAACATTGCTGCGTCTTTTCTTTCCACTTCCGATTGTGGCCCCGTAATCGGTGGCAAAGTTAGATCCTCCATCTTCTCAGCACTCGGGAACCTGTTCACTGGCATGACAGATCCCGAGCCACCGTTCACGGCGTTAGTGTATCCCCGATTTCTCGAGAATTTATACTGGGAAAGATCATGCGGGCCCATACGACCATAGCGAGTAACTGAAGCTACATGCTCATCTTCCATTCTGCGTTTTCCGGTTCGAGGACACTCTTCACTCATCATAAGGCGACCGGAAGGCGATGTAGAGCGGGGGTGCAAGTTGGGGAGTGTACTTAAATGTGGGACAAATTCCACCGAGGCTTCCCGAGAGAATGTTGCCGAAGACTCTCTTACATCGCGAGGTCGAGCCTCAGTGGGACGGTTAGTGGTAACAGTGTTCCAGCCGTTACTGGTTGGTGCTTGCATGTGTTGGACTTTGGGCCTTCTGATTAGATGCGGGTAATAAGGCTGCAAGGTGGCCATAGGTATATGAGCGACAACGGGCGAGGCTGTGAGATCTTCATCAGTATCGGTCATGTATGGACTATCAGCACCACGGCCACTGTAATAGGGACTGTCCGGTGCTCCCCGCCGTGCTACATGGCTAGCACGCGAAGGATTAACGCTCTCAATACCTGGTGAGCGGCGATGGTTCTGGAGAAGATTTGCACATTCGATGCGGTACGCCTGAGCTTGACTAGCGCACTTGGCAATGATTGTAGGACTAATAGTCATGCGACTGACATCCGGATTGGTATGAGGACTGCAGTCGCGAGGGAATGTAGGACCGAAGATGGGAATCAGGGCCCCCGCAATATTATAGCAAAATGTGGCGCAAATAGCACGAGCACATTCGTATGGCATCCAGTAGCCTAATTAGGAAAGTCCCAGTGTTAGTACCTCAAAAAAGCAATAGTGTTATGAAAGGCTGGACTTACCCTGAGCAAGGATGGTGCCACCGGTGATGCTGTGTGTAATCTCTTTGAGTCCAGGGTTTTGACTCAACATCTTTGCCGGAACAGTCTAAGCTCGCAATTATGTTAGTGATCAAGTTCGGAATTCTAGGGTCTTTCTGAACCGACCTTGCCGTAGTTGCAGGACTTGAAGAAGGGCGTCATGCGGACAAGCCCGTTGTTATAATCCCACATAATATAAGACTCTACATTTGTCTCCGGAATGGTGTACGAGTAGGTGAAGACTAAGAGTTTTTGTTAGTGATATTGGCATATTTATTCTCTTGACCAAAATCACTTACCCTCAAAACTCTCTCTCCCAGTCTTCTCGAAGAAATCTTTCTTGCCACTGTTGTATGGGATGTGTGAACTGTTCTCGCTGATTTGATTAAACGGCTGGACATTGAACCGCCACATCAAGGCATTGGAGGTCTCATTCAAGTTTTCAAACGGAGGGTAATTAACTGGTCCAGTAATCGGAGACTTGGGAAACTGACTGTCTCTTGAGCTGGTTTGTATGCGATGTCGAGGGATCATTGATGTCGCTGGACTATGATACAACTGCACTGTCATGTTACTAGGCATCAACGGCCTGTTGGCCTCTAATGCATATTGTTCCTCTCTTACCCTCTGGTGAGTCGGTGAGTAGTGCTGGTCCGGAACAAAGTGAGAACTGGGCTGATAGCCTGAGGACAACGCATAAGGACTGCTGCTACCATTGAAAATGGACTGATAACCGGGTGACTTCATATGAGGAATGGGAGATTGGTGGAACCGATTGAATGGGATATGAAGAGAACTGTACATGCTGGATCCTGTTCTCATCTGCGGGCTTCTGGGGGGCAACTTGGTACGGGGCCCTATAGGAAGGGGAATGCGGTTGTGGCAGCCATCAACCTGATGGTCGTGATGTTCTGAGATAGGAGACTTGGGCTCGGAGCTGGAAGTAAGTGAAGATGTTGATCTGGATAGAGAAATGTCGGATTCATGAGTATGCTTTGCGTCCCCTTTGGGATTGAGAAGTGAGGTCAGCGAAAGCATGATTGAAATCTAGGTCACCGAGGCAACTGGTTAGTTTCTATCTTCTGTTGAAAGGTATAAGTGGGTGCTGTGCATCAAAGAATTTAATATGGATTTCGGAACACGAACAAGTCTTACCTATAGCACTATTCAATCGTTTGTGGATTAACCGCGTTGATATTTCTGTGTCGAAATGGAAACAAAAGATGAAGGACTAGTGATGGTTTCAGAGAAAGTCAAGAAACTACGACACAAATGTTCATGTGTTAGAAAGCTGGAGCAAGAAGGTACATGAGTATTATCAGATACAAGATGTAGAAAGTTTGGAGTTATTTCCTAAAACGTCTCAAGCAAAATAGTTGATCTGGGAGTGCCGTACCATGAGATGTAGAACAGCTCGAAGAGTGTTGCAGTTCGGCAATGACTGACTCTTATATGACTTGCGGAAAGGTTTCCACTAACTAAGTGGAATAAAACCTCAGGATTCCAGAAGGAAAAGTACAAACGGAAGTAAAGTGTTTATAGGAATTAATTGAGTGGTGCCCACAAGTCCAATTGCTGGTAGTCAAGGAACATATTGTCATATTATCATGATTTATCTGGGAAGTTGGAGGCACTTTATACTTGGAAAAAGTAGATATGGTCAATCAGAACCAACTGGAACCAAAAGGTCTCGCTATCCCCGTGAAACTTCGAGCCCCCAAGCCTGATCTCCAGCTCGGCGAGGTGTTGTTCAACTCGAATACACACACGCCCCCGGACCAGCCTTCTATTCGGGCAAATCAAGCCCAAGTCAACGGCAATATATCTTTCTTTGGGGTAACAAACATGCTGGGCCAAAAGAGTAGCAGCTGCTTGCCAGCAACCCGGTTACTTCTCGAGCTGACAACCTCCGGATAGGCCATGATTGCGAGAGACATGATGATTGTCAAGACGGGACAGACGGAGATTCTGAAGCAGATAATGTGATGACAGGAGATGGTGCGAGCAAACTTTACTTTCTTATGAAAGCAGCAAGCAAGTTTGTCAGCGCATATTAGTTAGAATTATGGGAGGAAATCACCTATATTGTTACTTACTTCTTTCTCATAATCAAATGTTTCGACGAGTTCAAATATCAAGTTCGAGATGTGAAGTTGTGTTAATGAGTAGGCGATGACGCGCAGAGCTGGACTTGGTGATGATAGGAGTTCCGATCGACTTTTCAAGTGGAGCAGCCTTGATAGGCACAAAGTCGATGAGAACTGAATCCAAGAGGCCGCAACGCCATAGTTAAGTATGTACTTTCGACGTCTTTGTGCACCTATCTGACAGAATGGGGTCACGAAAGACATTGAACGCTGTAGTGTCTACCCCATCCCACGAAAATCGCCCACTGGAAGCAAGCTTAATTGGCAATAAAATCTTCTTTATCGGAAATTTATTCAATCAATTAATCAGTTCATGCCTCGTTTTTCCCACGGTGGCTGCTTCTCCGAGCTCAGAGCCACACCCGGTGGAAAAAGAGGCCCAGCACAATGAGACATCTGTCACTCAGATATTTCCCAGTGCTTCAACGACCTGGTGATAATGACGGTGATAATGACAACTCATACCAGCTGATCATGAGACATCGTTTAGCAGTGTTCGTTTGTAGCTCAACTCGCTACTCCCGAAGATATTAACTAGACTTCATTTTTTTTCTTTCGTTCTGGTGCTCTACATTCCAAGACGTTCAAGCATCGTTCGCCCGCTTCTCGGCTGTTCCTGTTCGTCATCTGTCAATAAATGAACCTACAAACAGCGCTCCAGAACTTAGTATACACTCACACCCGGGTCATAATGACGCCAAATAATATGGTGTGGTCTCATTGTATAACAAATCTCCAAAGCATATGCCTGAGTTTGAAGTGGCTACCTGCATGAAGTTTGTGGGTTAGTGTCAACCACCTTCACAGGGTAACTACTCTAGAGTTTCACTATTTGGTATGATAGCCTTGTAAATTTGACAGAATATTGATTTCCAGCCTTCTCTCTTGCCAATTCATTAGCAGTGTTGATATCACACCAGCTCCCTACCCCTTCGAGCCGGCCGATGATGATCCAATTTGCTGTATCTAACCCCCGGTTCCGCTCCCGCTCGAGGCCGAACTTTTCCATGAGATTTCTTCACAGAAAGTTAATGCCATCATCTAGCACATTCTCGCAAGCCTATGCCACTTTGTGCAAGGGTATCCGTCGTCCGTTTGCTCATGTACATACGTCACGCCACGATATGACTGGGCCGCTATGCTTTGTATGTGTGACTATGGCTAACATCTTGACTGTTATCGTCAAGCCTCAGTCTAAGATATGGGAGAATGGGAAATGCGGTGAGCGTCTCGGCGTGGACGCCGAAGCTGTGAGGCGGTAGATGGTCTGAAGGGTATACATCTAGACTCAGTCACCTGGGGCACACATGCACAGACTGAGCCATACATGCTTGCTGATGCTTGGATTGCTAGATCGGTGTTGCTTGTGGCTGTCGCCCTGATTCTGCGCGTTTGCATTGAGTTACCTTGGGCCTTCACCGTATACAAGTGACATTCTGGCACATCTGATCCATGATGTCGCCAGAGATTGACAGATGCTTGGATCGTCAGCATATTTGTCCCTCTGTATCTGTTCTTGAGTCTGTTTGTCGAACACCCGATTATCCACGAGACAGTTTGTCACGGCATGAATAGGCCCTTTCCGAGAGAAGACCTTAGACTCACTTGTCGGCATGGAGTAGGTTTGATTAGCGCCGCGATTTGACATGTTGACTTGCATGGATACAGGCGCATCTGTGACTGGGGTACACTTTGCTCTAAATCATGCGCTGGTTTCTCAGAGGAATACACATATCAGCATAAAAGCGTTCTATGTTTCCCATCGTCTATGTTCTGGTGCCTCAACATGAGTCTTGGGTCCCTCAATACATGAACGCCTACCACACTACTTTTGGCCCACATTGACTAAGCGTGGAGATATCTTGGGCGTCAACTTACCATGGCCGGGTGTATAGCGCTCGTGGAATCTCCATCTGTCAAGTTGTTCCGTTTCCATCTGTATCTACCCAGATGTTGGCTTCATGCACTGTACCTTGAGATTAGCATACCGTTTAAGGTAGCTTCCTTGACTTGGATAACCCCATCCCACCATATACCATGGTACATCTCCTTTGAACTACCCTGTTAGGCCTTGGTTTCAATTCAAAGCCACAAAATTCCGCAATTCAGCGTTTCTTGACGCAGCCATCCGTTCTTTCGTCCCTTTTGCGCTGATCTAGGCGATTCTGTACCTGGCTCTGATGGCTTGCTACACTGCTCTGCTGCCCACACTATGCATGCGTATGCGGTTTCGAAGACACGACAGAAAGTGCCACTGCTTCACAAAAAGTCTTCCATACGTCCTTCTACGATTCTTCGGCTACATGAAACGGTGCTCACTTCACATTAGCAATAATCGAAACTCTAAGACAGCTTATGGCCCGTATAATCTTTGAATTGTTTAATGCCATAGACTGAAATCTTGACAAGACGAGTCTGCAAGACTGATTCTGAGGTCAAAATGGTATTTTGAATGTATTCTTTTCACGAATCATTCATTTCATCACTGCTAACGTTAATCTTGCTATCAGATTCAAGATATCAGTTATCAGTCATCGGACATGACCGAAGATTGGGGACTAATTGTCACATTTTGAGTGTAAGCTGACCTCTAGTTTGACCGTCGAAGCTCTAATATAGTACAAAATTTGATACATCATCATGAACCTGGACTTCAACCAAACTCCTTTCGCTTTCTCAAGCAATTACTTGTCTTATTGTGATTTCTATGTTCAGCTTTCAGCACACTATTCAGTAATTGAATGAAACTAATCACAAACATCATAAGACAACTAGCCACCGACCAACACGGTACAAACAGAGTCCTTGATAATGGACACTTTTCACCGACGTTTGGTGGCTGGCTATATAAATGTGAGTTGTCAATGCCCAAAGTCACCAGCAAACAGTGGACAAACGGTGGTAAAATGATGATAGAGTGTCAAGTACAGGCTATCAATATTATTAGCATACGTATCATCAAACCTGATGTTAGTCCAGTCGTTTATGAGTGGCTGTTGAGTTTGGACCTAAAGTAAAGTGTGCTTGTCTTGTAACTTTGTATTAAAATTTAGCTCTGGAAATAAACTGTAGGTAGCATTTGTTCTGAAGTCCAGAATCACATGAAGTATACTGATATGATTCAAGCGCTCCCTTTCGTAACAAGCTACATTGGCAAGCGGCATATCTCCCACATTTCCACTGGTTGAAAATTCGTGTTTTCAACTCTAAAATATAATTCAGCATGCACATCTCTACAAAATCGTCTTGTTCAAGTCACATCTATACATATATCTGTGTCCCTTCTCCCTTCCGCTACCATCCCGCTCGTCGGAAATGGACGGCAACATGCCATATGGACGGGCAATCAACCAGCCCCAGTCAGGGACCAAGCGAAAACGAATATTCTAGCAGTGATCTGTCATGATAGTCGGGAAGCTGTCAAGACGGCATGACATCTAGTGTATGTCTGATTTCTCTATGGGCTACGTGGTGAGTTGGGCGTTTGTTTGACCCGGGGCCGCAGGAAGAAGACTACAGACTCGACTAAATATATTAATGAGAGAGGAGGATGTTTTGAACTAGACATTGCTTGTTACTAGATTATGACTGTGAATTCAGATTGTTCATGCCAATAGTGTGGGGTTTTTAGAGAGTCCGGAACAGCATCTACCTCTTTGGCGTCCTAAAACCGGGATGTAATTCATAACAGTGCATATCATATGCAACAAGGCTTCAATTTTAGTCTATCAGTACAGCAGTCTATTTTTTTCTCTTGTTTGCTAGCAATGTATGAATACGCAAGCTCCATTCATAACCAATATCCGTCAACTCAGTACGACATTAGGGTTAGGTGTAAACAGGAGCGACCTTTCCGAACAGATCTGATTCCACAACACTACAAACATTATTATACCAAAAGCTACCGACGTATACGCTCTCTGGAATAATACACATGGTCCTATATTTGACCTGGCACTACCAGCACAGATCCACTTTACGTCTGTAGTCACGTTGTTCAACTCAGGGTGGACACCACGAGATACCCGCCGGAATCTGACTCCTGCCTTCACTTTACCGAGGCGCTGCGGCCACTCCCGACAGTGATGGGCAACCAATTGTCCGTCAACCTTTATTATCATTATTTTTTCCTTTGTTTTTTCTCTCCGGTTTTCGTTCTTTTGCCACGCTGCTTGCTCAACGGTCACGATCCTCATGGCAAACTTTCACAGTTGAGGCGACAAAAATCATACTTGTAACCAGTGCACAGAGCGTTTGGGTTACCTACCAGTCACCATAGTTAGTTCACAACACTCTCGGGCGACACCTACACAAGGTAGTTGTTACCGTCTTGTGAAAGGCAGGAATATGAAGGGTTTTCTGGATACATGATGGCACCGGGTTTTTCCCTTTTTAGGAGTGGGCTTTTTGGACGGTTGGGAAGGAGAGGATGGAGGATTGGAACTGTTGCTAAGCATGTGTCGTTCGAGGAAGAAGAGGACTTTGGGAGACAAGAGAGTGGCAAGTTGAGAGAAGGGAGTGGTGGAGAAGATTTCAAAGATGGAGGGGTCATGTTTGCTCGTACCATGGCTGTTTACATCGGTTGCCTAATGTAGGAGGGTCTCTGCATACCGACAGCTCTGACTGCAATCCAAATCTACACTTGGCCTTCATCATAATACCCTTTCGTTCTCGATGCTGATAATTTCAATGGCATAAAACTCGGGGCCCCGAGATCAACGCACACAGCATAACCATTCAGTTACCCGCCCAGGCATGATGCCGCCATCCTGCACTTCAATATCGTGCCGTGTCTCGATAAATTGCCGACAAGTGATATGCGGACTGTCGTCTATGCCCGTGCAGTTTCATCTGGTTACACAAGCGCAGCTTCCTCCAGATCTTCTGCGCCTGCGGCGCTCGCCCATGTCCCAAATTCCGAATACCCTGTGCACTGTGAGATTGACGGCGGCCGGGAAGCACGGGGGGTAGGAGGCTTGAAGCCTGCTGCAGCCCGTGCATGGAAGCGACGACAGAAGGTCCAGAGAACGCCTGTCAACTGCTCGAGTGGTGGACGACAGGTGAAGCCGCAAGACATGGGCAGTGGTGAGAGGAAAGATGGTACGACTTTGTACCAGGAAGAGGAAGAGAAGGGATGATGATAAGTGTGAGTATTGCAGAAGGGGAGCAGTGGGTGGATTGGACAGAGTTAGAGGGTAAGCGCACCGGGTGATCAGGAGGGAGTGGGCGTGAAACAGTGGAAGTCGGGCCTGTGCAGATCGACGTCGGGTGCTTGGGAATGGGTGGTGGGTGGATGGAAGAGAGGGAGTTAGAGCATAAAGGCAGTGAGAGATACTAGGATATGTGAGGTTACCATATATATGTCTCAAAGTGTCTACATACGCACCAATGCTATGTCATGCGGTAGAAGGGCCACAGAAGACAGAAGAAGGGGATGGCATTGCAATGCGGAAGTGGACACCACGAAGGAGCTACTTCCCGGGATGGTAATAACTTGTGTTACCTGAGCAGGGTTTTTTGAGTTTTATGAATATGCATTATTAGGGTTATGTTATTGTGACTTCAGTTGAGGTTTGGTGTAAACACCAAATTCCCAAGTACAGTAGCTTTGTGTATGAATGACAATGGGGAAATTAATGCACCAGCTTGAGCTCTCTATGCCTTTGAGTGATGCAAATTCTGTCAATGTGGAAACCCATGCCATGTGCATCATTCCACCAGCTGTGTGTGTAGGCACAACGTACGAGTCGACGCTCAATGTTCCAGCGAGCCGACACTTGGCATATGTGGGATAATTTGCAGGATTTGAAACAAAAAGTTTGGATAGGATGGAAGGATGCCAATGGAGCTTATTCGACAAAGAGCCATTCATTCATTGTCCACCTATACTTGATACACTTGAAGGCATTTGGGTCAGATGACCATCATCATAACGTCTATAATTTCTTTATCTTGTATTCTTTATTAAGCGACAGTCAGTTTTTTTGTTAGGGTTAAAATCAAATGTCATTAACCCAAATGTGTCCCCTGCAACGTGACTTTGACACCAAACTAAGTTGTAACCCAGTGACATATTTGTACAGTCCTGTATAAAACAAGAAAAATAAAGATTAAAACTTGGTACAACAACAATATCTCTGCTGTTTAATTCTAGATTTAACATACATACAATTATTTTTTCAAAATATTTATATCGGTTCTTGTTTATTTTTCTTGTAGATGTTATGTCTCTATATTTTCGGTCTAAGCTTATGTAGTAGGATGTGCAGGGGGCAGTACCAGCTAATCATCGCTTATACTTATACAAGAACCACTATAATGCATCCACTGTAACCCTCAAAATGCAGTACCTGATAGGTTCTGCTGTCAGACGCGCCTAGTGAGCAAAGGACGCGACAAACTTGATCTTTGTCGCAACGACGAATCCAAACATCCTTCCTTAATTGGGTGACTTTCAACAAAAGTCTGCGCTTCGCACACCTGCCATAGCAATTGGAAAGAATAGCCCCTGTTGCTATCACGAGGGCTTAGTTGGAATTACTAGCCGTGAATCCGTTCCTACATTGTAAATTTTGCAATCAGGCTTATGGTGTTTTGACTTATGCACCTTATTTGACGATTTTGTATGGTCTTGACGCCATAGTTTCTCATGCGGTTAAATACACTTCTCTGTCGCAATTAGTTACTGCCAAGAGCAACATCGAGACCGAGTCTCGCCCTCGTGTCTTCTAGATTATACCCCTCCAAACACCACACCACACATTACCACCCCAGTCACATCATGAGTTTCGACTTTTCAGACGAGTCCAGCTTCGACATGGACCAGGAGAATGACTCTGATGGCTTCGTCCCGGAAACCAAGAAGAAGCCTGCGGTATGTTCCATCCTCGATGTTTCTGGATGTTTCTAGCTGTAGGCAGCTCAAGGTTGAGTCTGACAGGATCGACTATGATCTTGAGCTGCTGCCAGCCACTGATATCTCAAACCTGCCTCTATACTTCAAGACAAATCTGAAGATGGAAACTGACAATCTGCAGGTTAAACCAAAGGCTGCCCCCAAGAAACTCGTCCCCAAAAAACAGACTACCCTCACGGGAAAGTTAACGACAAAAAAGAGAACGAAGGCTTCGGCCAGTGATGACGATGATATTTCTGGTCTCGATGATACCCCACCAACCTCTAAGAAGCAGAAGAAGGGACCGATGAAGAAACTTGCTGATCCATTGGCCAATATAGAGAACTCTAGCTTTATGGAGGAGGTAGAGGTTCCTGTGCAGACTGCTGGCTCCAACAAGTCAGCATCACAAACTTATCAGAAACTAACGCTGCTCGAGCACGTCTTGAAGCGTCCCGATACCTATATTGGCTCCATCGAAAGGACGGAGCAACCGATGTGGGTTTTCAACAAGGAGACCAACCTCATGGAGTTCCGGAAAATCAGCTTTGTCCCAGGTCTTTACAAGATTTTTGACGAGATTCTGGTCAACGCTGCAGATAACAAGCAGAGAGATGCCCCAGGCACCACCATGACGCAGCTCAAAGTAGTTGTGGACCGGGAAGCTGGTGAGATCAGTGTAGAGAACAACGGTAAAGGAATTCCGGTTGTGATGCACGAGGTATTATCAGGTTCTATCCCTTCTAGAATACACATTTTACTGACCAATTGGCCAACAGAAAGAAGATATGTATGTCCCGGAAATGATTTTCGGTCACCTTCTTACCGGTTCCAACTACAACGATGACGAGAAGAAGACTGTCGGTGGCCGTAACGGTTACGGTGCCAAGCTTTGTAACGTTTTCAGTACAGAGTTTACCCTCGAGGTGCAAGACAGCAGCAATGGAAAGCGGTACAAGCAAACCTGGACTCAGAACATGAGCAAGATTGGCAAGTCCAAAATAAGCAACAGTAAATCCTCAGATTTCGTCCGCATCACTTTCAAGCCAGACTTTATCCGTTTCGGCATGCCGGAGGGTATCGATGATGACTTGGAATCTCTACTGATGCGTCGTATTTATGATATGTCTGGTACCATTAACGGTGTTAAGGTCTACTTGAACAATACCCACATCAAATGCAAGGACTTCAAGCAGTATTGTGAGCTATATGCTAAGGCTATTGCTAAGGAGCGTGAGGCGGAAGAAGGTGGCGAGCTAAGCACTACCGTCTACACTGATATCGACAAATCTCGCCCACGTTGGCAAATTGGGTTTGCAGTGTCAGATGGTACTTTCCAGCAAGTATCGTTTGTCAACAATATTGCCACAACTTCTGGTGGTACTCATGTCAACTATATTGCTGATCAGATCACTTCTTCGTTCCTTTCTCACCTTGACAAGAAGAAGAAGGGTCACGCTCTGAAGCAAAATCATATCCGTAACCACATTTTCATTTTCATCAACTGCCTGATCGACAACCCGGCCTTTACCTCACAAACTAAGGAGCAGATGACTACCAAAGTAAGCCAATTTGGTAGCAAATGCACTTTGTCCGAGGAATTTTTGAAGAAGATTCAGAAATCAGATGCCATTGCCAAAATCATCAGTTTTGCGGAGCAAAAAGCCGATAAAATGTTGGCTAAGAGTGATGGTGGCAAGCGATCACGCATCAACAACGCCAAACTGGTTGATGCCAACTTGGCAGGTTCTCGCCGTGGGCACGAGTGTACTCTGATCTTGACCGAAGGTGATTCCGCCAAGTCTCTAGCCGTAGCTGGGCGTGCTATTCTGGACCCGGATCGTATCGGTGTGTTTCCACTTCGTGGTAAAATGCTCAACGTCCGTGATGCTTCACTGGATCAAATCACAAAGAACCAAGAAATTCAAAATATTAAACAATTCTTGGGTCTCAAGCACAAAACAGTCTATACCGACACTAAGAGCTTGCGTTACGGTCATCTGATGATCATGGCTGATCAGGATCACGATGGTTCGCATATCAAGGGTCTACTCATCAACTTCTTGCAAGTACAGTTCCCTTCACTTTTGAAGATCCCTGGCTTTTTCAAGGAGTTCATCACCCCCATTGTCAAGGTTTGGCAAGGTCCTAATCCAAAGAGACCTCTTCGGCTCAAGTCTTTCTTCACTCAACCCCAGTATCAGGAATGGAGAGATTCTCACAACAACGAAATTAACAAGTGGCACACCAAGTACTTCAAGGGTTTGGGTACTTCCTCCAACGAAGATGCTCAGGTCTACTTCACCAACCTGGACGCTCACTTGAAGGAGTTCCAGACTATGAAACAGGAAGAGACAGATCTGTTTGAGCTTGCCTTCTCCAAGAAGAAGGCTGATGCTCGCAAAGAGTGGCTTGGTAACTTTGTTCCTGGTACTTATCTCGATCATTCTACTGAATCCATCAGTTACACTGACTTCGTCAACCGTGAGTTGATTCTGTTCTCCATGGCAGATAATATAAGATCTATCCCGTCTGTTCTTGATGGTCTCAAACCTGGTCAACGTAAGGTCATGTATGCCAGTTTCAAGAGCAACATTATCAAGGATATGAAGGTCGTTGAGTTGGCTGGTTACGTTTCCGGGCAGACCTCATACCAGCATGGTGAGGCCTCATTGCAGCAGACTATCATTGGTCTCGCACAGGACTTCGTCGGTTCCAACAACGTCAACTGCTTGGAGCCCAGTGGTAACTTTGGTTCTCGTCTTGCTGGTGGTTCTGATGCTGCCTCAGCTCGTTATATTCACACGCGTTTGTCACCTTTTGCTCGTCGTGTGTACCACGTTCTGGATGAACCGATTCTGGAAGACCAGTGGGAAGACGGCAAGAAGATTGAGCCCAAGGTTTACGCTCCTGTTATTCCTATGGTGTTGGTAAACGGTGCTGATGGTATTGGTACTGGTTGGAGTACTTCCATTCCGAACTACCATCCTATCGACATTGTCAACAACCTGAAGCGCCGCATGGGTCGTCTTGAGCCTGATGACACCGAGGAAAAGCCTTTCGAGCCGATGATGCCCTGGTTCCGTGGCTGGAAGGGTACCCCTGAGGCTGCTGGCCCTGACCGTTACAAGTTCAATGGTGTCGCCGAACCTAACGGCAATAACCCGAAGGAAGTCATTGTCACTGAACTTCCTATTCGTATGTGGACTGACGACTTCAAGGCGAAGCTGGAAGAAATTATCTCGGGTGCCAAGGGCATCAGCTGGATCAAGGATTACAAGGAGTTCAATGATCACCAGAACGTCCACTTTGAGATCCAGTTGGATGATAAGGCGGTGAAGGCAGTCATGGATGAGGGCCTTCTGGAACGCTTCAAGCTCACCAAACAAGTGGCTACCTCTAACCTGGTTGCTTTCAACACCAGAGGGCAGATCCACAAGTACGAAAACCCCCAAGAGATCCTGGAGGAGTTTTACCATTGGCGTCTGGGTATGTACGAGGCTCGTCGGAAGTACTGGCTTGATATTTACCATCGTGACTACCGTCGCCTCAAGAACCAAGCCCGTTTCGTTCAGGAAATCATTGACCATAAGTTCGTGGTGTCCAGAAAGAAGAAGGCCGTGCTGGTTCAAGAGCTGCATGACAAGAACTACGAACCCTTCCCAAAGAAGGTCGATCCCCGTAAGCGCCAGACCAGCGAAGAGGAAGAGGAAGAGGAAGAGGACAACGATGGCATCAACGCTAGCGACTACGATTATCTTCTTTCTATGCCCATCTGGTCACTGACCCAGGAGCGTCTTGATCGCCTCCTTGACCAGATTGCGAAGAAGAAGGCGGACTATGATGAGCTTGAGGCCAAGACTGCTAAGGATCTCTGGATCGTCGACCTTGACGAGTTCTGTGAGGAGTGGGAAAACCAGCTGCGCTTGCGTGCTGAGATCAGCACCGATATTCGCCGGAAGGGTAGAAGAATTTCGAAGAAGATCGGTGCTGGTCGCTCTCGCAAGGGCACTTCCAAGGCTGATGACGATTATGAACCCACCAAGCCTGCTCGCGCTAAGAAGGCTGTCCCTACCAAGGCACCGGAAAAGACACACATGCGTTTCCAAGAGATGTTCAACAGTGGCCAGGACAAGATCAAGGAGGAAGATGAGGATGTCGCTATGTCCGACTTCTCTGATGGTGACTTTGCCGCTTTGAAGAGAGACAAGAGTGGTAGTTCCAAGGCTGCTGCTTCTAAGAAGAAGGCCCCTGCCAAGAAGACTGTCAAGGAAGAAGATGACTTTGATATAGATGCCGATGACGATGATGCTCCAGCTCCCGTCAAGACCACCATTCCTCGTCGCGCTGCTGCTGTCAAGGCTTCTAAAAAAACCTTCACCTTCTCCGACGACGACAGTGATGACGACAGTCTTTTGGGCGATGTTGGTGACTTGGTCAAGGGCATTGGCGGAAATAAGTCCGAGTCTGAAGACAAGAGTCGCCTGTCCAAGTTCTCCATGGGCTCCACCAGTGGTTCTTCCGCTGCTGTCAAGGAGGCGTTGAACAAGGGCAAGTCCAAGACGGCTGCCAGCAAATCCTCGTCCGCGTTCGGCTTTGATGATAGTAATGATGAAACAAACTATGAGGAGCTCGCCAAGTCATCCCCCGTTAAGGTGAAGGATACTGACCGTTCTCGCACTGGAGCTGATGATGATGATCTCTTCGATCTCTCTGATGAAGACTCTAAACCTGTCCGCAAGGCCTCCAACGTATCCGGAACTAACATCTTGTCTATGCTTGGTGCCAAGAAGATCAAGAAGTCTTCTGCCTCCACTAAGTCTACTGCTTTTTCGTCCACCATGAAGAAGTCCAGCTCCTCTACTACTCTTTCTCCCGCTGCCAAGGCCTACGCCGCCAAGAAGGATGCCTCTAAGTTCACCATTAGTGATGACGAAGACGAACTTTCCGAAGTTGCTTCTGATTCTCCGCCTCCCAAAAAGGCAGCCGCTGCTAAGCCCGCAGTAAGTAAGGCCAACAGTCGTGCCGCCCCCGCTAAGAAGGCGGCCCTAGCCAAGAAGGAGGTGGAGCCTGACAAGGATGTCGAGATGGATGATGAGCTGGATGAGAGCATGCCGCCTGTCTCGCGGTCAAGGCGGACCGCAGCGATGAGAAAGCCGGCGAGGTACTTGGAGTTGAGTGATGATGATGATGACTTCGAGATGGGCTCAGACTAAATAAGGCTAAGAAGGGGGTAAGTTTGGGTTGGTTTAATTCGTTGCCTTGATTTATTGATGGATTGGAGTTTTGTTTTTGTGCTTGATTTTTTGGGTTTTGTACTTTGATATGTCTGATTAGTAATAATTTCATTGTTTACTTTTCAACACATGCCAACATGGTGATTCCTATTTGTGATGTCACTTATGTAAACATCGACACAGCCCATATACTGAATTACTGAGTGTCAAAAATAAAGTGATAGTTTCAACTTTTTTTATTGCTTCTCTAAACATTAATCGTCCATGCTTCATCACGATCAGTTGTCTATGCGTAACAAGGAAAGCAAAAAGAGGGAAAAGGGAAACGAAACGGAGCAAAAAGGAAATGGGTCATCAGCACCTCAGGATATCCGACAAATAAATGACAAAAACCAAACAAAAACAACACCAATATCACACTCTAGACTTCGCACCGCAGTAAGAAATCCAGTATAGTAGAGGATTAAGGATGTTCATATACTTGTCTTGACCAGGAAGAGATGAAGACCTAGGCGCAAGGGAAAGCCGTTCAGCAGATGATCGTTCTTCAGCCAGCTCGCTAAATCAAACAGCAGGTCTTGGAGACAGGCAGAACGCCTGAAGAACCAGCTTGAGGACCTTGCTTTCAAGTGACTGTCAAAAGCAGAAGTGATACGCATCGAGCGAGACCAATAAAATTTCTACTAGTCTACACATGGATACTGATTTTTCAGGTGCTCACTCAGCAGTTAAGGTAGAGGGGACTTCAATCTCCTGCTTAGCAATAGGCTCCTCCTTCTTGAACTCGCCAGTGGGGGCAGCGGGGAAATCAGACTCGTCAATCTTGACCTTTTCAACACGACCACGGAGTATGGACTGGGCCTTGGCGGAGTAGTCGCCGACGTACTGTTTGGCGAGGTCACCAACTTGAGCAGTGTGCTGGTTGGCAAGCTTGCGGACCTCCTGAGTCTTGTCGGAGATAAGTTCAGAGATCTTGTCCAGCTGTTCATCAATGATCTCCTGGTTCTGATGGTAAACAAGAGGACCGAAGAAAGTGACGGTGGTGGCAACAATAGCCAAAGCCCAGTAGGGAACAACCTTGACCAGGTAGTAGGACAGGAAAGCGGCAACAAGAGCAGCACTGGAAGCGTAGACATTCTCAACGTAAACAACCTTCTGGAACTCAGTGGCGATAACATTCAGGAACTCATGGAGGTCGCTAGCCATGGAATCGACAGTGTCTTTGGATAGCGTCCAGTACTTGCGAGGACGGAGTTGAGAAGTGAGACCATTTCCGATAGTCAACTTGCCCAAAATCTCAGCGGCAACAGTGACAGCCAGGGTCAGGTAGGTAAGCTTGAAGGCATAGCGCAGGACATCTAGGCATCTAATCAGGATGATACCGGCAACAATGGAACCGTAAGCAATACCAGAGTCACCTGCACGTAGAGTTTCATGTTAGTATATCTTGGATTCGGGATGCATGTGAAAGATCCGGTGCGTTGCAGCTGACGTCGGAACACAAAGCCGGAGGAAGACTTCAGAGTCGCACACAAGTGACCCACACAACCGCATTCGGATTGAAAATAAGCAAACTAGTCTATTGAAAGCCGCCAGAACTGACTGAGCTCGTGACAGGGGTCAGGCGGGGTTGTCGCTGATAAGGACGCTTCTAGCTGAGACGGCCAGGCCACTGAAAAGAAAAAGAAAAAAAAGGAAAAACTCACGAGGGTTGTTCCAGGACAGGAGGTACTGGATGTAGGAGCTGTACTGCAGGTCCGCAGACTTGGCTATTAGTAAAAAGTCAGTACTATGCCATCAAATTCAAAGATGATTGCGAGAGTTGCTGTTGTGTGATATAATTGGTCACTGTGTTTGTGGTCGAGTAAAGTCAGAGCGAGGGCAAGGATTGTCCAGGACGAAACATGGAATAGAATGAGGGGCACGGATGATGTGGTCGTGGGCGATTTTGCTAGTGATAGCAACGGCAGAGGCGGAATGCACGGCGACAAGGCGAGTCGAATGAGAATCGAGAGCGACACAGACGACGACAAGCGAAAATTACAAGTGGCTACAATGGTTGCGGAGGAGTATGAAAGGTGAGAGGTCAGATAACTACATGCAGGACCGAAGCGTTAGCATGATACTCTGGGCCACACATTACAGAGAGCTGTCAGCCCAGTGGGCAAACAACGGAGTAACAATCGAAACGTACCTTACAGAACTTAGCATCGGCCATAGTGGATGGGGACTCTTTAAGTCTTGTTGTGTTTGATATTAATGGAGGTTTGTATGTTGATGTGGATATCAGAATCGACGTTGATGATATAGGATAATGCAGTAATCAGGCGACGGCGATGCGATAGAATCAAAAAGCTTCTTGTTTCTCTGTAGATAGATGAAGAAAGGGGGGGAAGAAGTGATATTCCGGGTTGTGCGAGTCGAGAAAGAAAAATGGAAGGGGAAAAAATCCTAAATAAAAATCAAAATAAGTAAAGCGTAAAATGGTAAGTACAGAGAGCAGAAGGAAAGGGAAGGAAGACAGAATCTGGGTTCCTGGGTGTTTTTGTTTTCTATGAATTTCTAACGGGTAATCATGAGAAATGTCTGTTTGATGTAAGCGAACTATCTATTAGGTCTTGAACTCTACTTAAATTGTGGCATGGTTCCTAGTATTTGTCCAACTTCACATTGTTCATAACCAGATGCTGTTGATATTTCATCACTGTTGCCACACAGTCAAAATGAAACTAGGTAACTGCAAATTAAAATGTAGTTGCTCCATCATTTATGGAGTTGCAGGAAATACATAGTAAATAATATGGGGATTATACTGTGCTGCGCAACTACCTAGAACCACCAGTAACAGGAACATTGGTATTGGCAATTGCCACTATATTGATGGCCATACGTCCCGCTATGGCCCTGCCCCACGATAATTAATGCATAAAAGCCAGTTTAAGCGGAGTTTTCATTCACTGGATGCATTAGTTATAGCTATTGCAGAAGCCTTTGTCCCAGCTAGTATAATCAATGCAACCAAACAAGCTGAAGCAACTCCTTTGCTGTGGAAGAATAAAAAAAATGGGAAAGAAATCAAGGAAGAGCGCAGCTCCTATGGGGCAGAGGACGGGGATAACCCACGGGGCAAGCACCCACGACGCTCTATTTTTTTCCGGTATCCCAAATAAATATCGACCTGACGTTATCCAAAAATTTTGAATCCCCAACCGATGACGCCAGTGGTAAAAGATTCCCCAACCTCCCTCCCGTCACCAGCAGCCGCAATACCATCACAGAAACCGACCTAATGGCCACCTGTCTTTCGCAATTCACATTTGTTCTCGCACAAGGCAAGCAACACTTTGAATGTTTGGTCGACAGTTCTTCTTCTGGCAGGCGGTACAGGACTTCTGGCTACGTATCATCATCTTCTTCAGCTCACACGACCAGAGTCATGGGATAGGAAGCGATGCAGCAAGGGACCTGCATCACAGCGCATCACATTGTATCGACAGAGGTGCGCCGGCCTCTGAAAGAGCTAGACCAAGCAGGTCATCATTGGGTCACTAGGTTGTCAGAGTAGAGAGCACGATGAAGTGGCGATGGATTCTAAACTCATGTCGACATTTGGAGATATCGTGTGCTCAATCAGGATCTACAAACTGTCCAATAGCTCTCAGAGCTATGAACCCTACCTCCCTCCTGCTTCAAATGAAAGTCCTTAACCCCGCAACACTTGATAACCCATCACTCAGTCATCACCAGATCACGGGTCTCTCCCACGATCACAAGCTTATGCGAACAAAACTCACCCAATCACCACACTTGCGCTCTCATTCACTCAGCATTCCAGTCGTTTTTTACTTACTAATTATGACGCAGGATTTACATGTGACAGCAATCTCACCGTCACGAATACCGATAGCCCGACACCCATAAAGCGGGGTCGCCTAATATCACAACCTCTTTCTTTCAAAATTACTCTTATATTTGGTATTTCGCAACCTTTCCTAAAATGGTAAGTCACTTGCCTATATGACCCTCGCTACAACAACCATGAAAGGGACGATCATGAAAGGACAGATCTTGAAGGGTATGAAGGTGTTAGATGTTTACTTCGATATGACATTAGTACTGTATTTGTAAGAGGTTACATCATGTTCCAATGAGACTTGCCATCTTGCCAATAGAATACCTACCCATCAAATCCATGGGCCGCAACTCTTTCGTATCTCGCCATCTTAAGCCAGAAGGTTATATAGTAAATGGACAACCCACACCATTATGAGATCCTCACCTCTACCAACCAAGAAGTAGCATGTTTTTTTATGTCCTCCCTCTCCATGACCCCAGCCATACAATTATGCATAAACACTTTGCATCGATCTCCCAAACCATGTCTGTGTCTGCACGCATATCCCCTTCACTGCAACATCACCGAGCCTCGCCCTCCAACTCACCTCGCAACCCACAATCCTCAGAGACTCTACTGCAGGTATCCGCCATCAAAACACATCACATGTGGATACCGGCAAGTCAAATAAGATGACGAAACAAGAAATCTTCAATTGTAAATTGGTATCCTATCCAATAGTAAACCCCCAAACGCCAATAAGGATAAATCAGTCCCCAAGAAGTAAATTTCAAAAAAGTGATCCCAAGTATAGACACGAAATGCAAAGCGCTGTAGCGCTGTAAAAACTAAAGCGGTCAAATCAATGGCCCACACCCATCATTTATCCAGCTGCCATGAGAAGTGAAGGCCTAGATTGAAAAGAAAAGAAAGAAAAAGAAAAGGGCCAAACAAAACTGAGGGGTCCATCATCATCGTCACGTCATGTCCTAAGATATCCGGTCATTTACCTTCTCCATCCACCCCAGAAGCCACCACCACTCGCAGCCGGGGCCGGAGCAGTCTGTGCCGTGTTGCTACGGTTTGGTGCTCCAGCTTCCGAAGAAACATATTGCTTCTTCAATGCTTCCAGCTTCTGCTTAAGCTCTTCGACCTCAGCCTTAGCCATCGCCTCACCCGTCTTCGCCTGGACAAGTTCCAACAACAGCGCATCCTGCTCACTAGTAGGTTTCTCGCCCTGTGCAGTGGCAGCGGACAAAGTCATTACCGAATCACGAGGACGCATAGAGGAAGCACGACGAGAAAAACTAGGCTGCGAAGGAGAAGTGGGACTGCGGCCCAATTTAAATTCACGAAGGCCGCCACCTGGAGGCTTTTCGTCAACGGGCGTGGCACCAGTAGCCGCATTAAAAACAGAGCGAATGGACTCGGCGGCACCACTAACGCTGATTGGACTGGTAGGCTGCCGAGACATGCGCATAGTTTGCATCCGTTTCTCGATGCGTTGTTTATCCTGATGCATGGTGCGAACACGACCTTGCGACTCCTTGAGCTGTTCCCTAAGGGTTGATACATCTTGTTCCAAGTCATGAATCTTGCGCTCCAGAGATTGTGACTGAGACTTTGCGGCAGCAACCTGATCCTTTGTAGTACGCAGTTCATCTTCAAGATCAGCCTTGGTCATGCCAGTTGATTTTTTGACTGCAGGCTCATCAGTATCCTCTGTGGCTT
This sequence comes from Ambrosiella cleistominuta, assembly GCA_017139545.1. Classification (NCBI taxonomy): domain Eukaryota; kingdom Fungi; phylum Ascomycota; class Sordariomycetes; order Microascales; family Ceratocystidaceae; genus Ambrosiella; species Ambrosiella cleistominuta. The sequence continues at coordinate 32,075 of JABFIG010000040.1, read as the reverse complement.
CGGTGAGACCGAACCTTTGTTCAACTGTGTCAAGCAACTGCGACAGCTCTTCTGGACTGGGTGCACTAGAAGCTCCATCATTTCTAATTGAATCAGCCTTATGACGTAAGCTAGTCAGAAGTGATTGAACAGCACGCTTATCCTCTTCACGCTCATCACGTTCGCGCTCCAGGTCTGAGGAAAGGATAGCATGGTTGAGTTGCAGTTGGGTGAGAGCAGCTAGTAAATCTTCAATCTGGTTGTGAAGGTATCGGTCGTCATTGTTGGTTTTACTGCTGGGCGCAAGTACTTGTTTGGTGTTAAAAGCAGAAGTTGTCGGTGACGGCGCAGGTGGTGGTAGAGGCTTGTTGATTGGGAGTACTGTTGTGCTAGACTCAGCGGATCCCGAATCACGCGACGAAAGAGAGACAGTAGTAGCTTCAGTCGATGTCGAGGTTGTCGAGGTGGAACTGAGTATACTTGAGTTACTAGCTGCCTCCATGGAGTTGAGGGTACTAGCTAAACTCCGCTTGCTGGTGCTTCGGCGCAACATGCTGAGGGTACGGGGCGAGGGAGCAAGGCCGGGGCTAAGGGTATTTGTGGTAGCGACGTTGGCGGAGGCAGCGTTAGTGGTAAAAGTCGAAGACGATGATCGAGAAGTAACGGCGGCTTGTGTTTGGGAAGCAGGCACGGTGACTGTAAGCGACTTGACATCTCCAGACCGTGCAGCAGGTTTGTTGGTGGCAGATGAAACCGACGACGATACAGCAGACGAGATTGCAGAAGCAGCTGACCTGAACGGTGCAGTGATGGAAGTGGATAGGGACGCAGTCACAGATGCAGTAACTGTAGGTGCAGGTGCAAATGCAGATGCAGGGGTAACTGGTATAGTAGATGAGGTGGTAGTCGAGGTTGTCAACTTTGAGAATGCGCCCGTAGAGAGAGTTACAGCGATAGGAACAGAAGCACTGCCACCGAGAGATCTGACATCAGATGAGCCCGTAGAGGCCAAAGACGTGCTGCCAGCATTGGCTGTAGGTGCGGGAGTTATAAGCGCAGACGAGGTCGGTGTAGATCCATCGTCTGTCTTGCGACCAAATATGGCGCCCAGGCCAGATCCCAATACTGATTCTGATGTCGAACTTCCCTGCGACTGGGAGGTTGGCGTCGGATTGGATTTAGGGGGAGATGTCAAAGAGGAGGCCCCTGGTCTAGAAGGAGTGGGGCCCTGGGGTGCAGGGTTCTGGGCGCTGGCATCATTGGTTCTAGCCCCTGTCGCGCCTATCGCCTCCGCTTTAGTTGTGACTGCCGGGGACGTGTTAGTGGTCCAAATCCGCCCCAAGAATCGTGTCGCGGCGGCCGAGACAGCAGCGACCTTCGGATTGATCATGCTAATCGATGCATCGCTACCGCTGCGATTGCGATTCAAAACCTCCGAAACAGCGACCGAAGAAGCGGTAACCGCTGTTTTCTCTGACGTGCCGCTAGCTACAGACACTGAAGCCACTGAAGCTGTGGGTTTAGTCGTATCCAGGCTCACCATGGCCATTGCACTCTTACTGCGCGGACCACCCTCATCACGTTCGCGATCCCGGCCACGTTGCTTGTCCTTGATCTGTTGCTCGCGATAAGCCTTTTCCAGAGCCTGGAGCTTCTCGCGGGTCACGGCATCTGACAGTGAAGTGAAAGAATCTACAAATTCATCTGCATTGTAGTGGTAGGCATCCCATATAACACGAGAAAGGAGAAGCTTCATGGCATCTTCAATGCCGTTACACTTAAGCAGCCGGTCACGACTTTTCTGGATTAGAGACAGGGCCACACGCATGAGCGTCTCATGTGCACCTTCAGCAAAGAGAATATCGTAGATGCGGAAGAGGAATGGGACGGGGCATGTCGTAGCAAACACACTCAGGAACCACTGTGAGACATAGGAAGACTCGACTCCCAATCCATCAAGATGCTTAGCCACATCTGGAACAGTCTCTTCCAACAAAGCCCGAAACTGGAAGATGCGAGCGTGTAATCCAGCTAGATCTGGCTCGTAACTTGCCTGCAAATCATATCGTTCCATCAATCTGTGACATTCATCCTATGTTAGCGCATTTCTAAACGTAGCTTCGAGAACAATTCGTTGGTCAACAGCTGCGAGGTGCCTCATAAAGCCCACGGTAATCACACATCACCGTGCGCCCCACACAAACACCAGTATAACCGTTAAGCGCACTAGAATAAAAGACATTGTGCAAAAAATAGCAGATATATCACCACTACATCGCAAATGTCAACCTCATTCACGAATGGCTTACCTCACTAAGACGCAGAATGCTTGCTTGTCTGGCATATGCATCAAAAGTGGACCAACTACAAAGGCCAAGCCCTGGCAATACCCAAGCTTGGGAATGTAGATGCTCAGACACTTGAGCACACGACCTAGCATCATCTGCCCTTCTCCCTCTGGATCACGGAACATGTCCACACCCGGGAAGCTTCGACCAATTTCCTTGTTGATAATGCGCTCAAATGGGCTTGTTTGATCGACAAGTTCTTCAAACTTAGACTCGAGCTCAAGATCTCGAGATCCTGCCATGCTTTGCCAAACTACACCACGAAGAACAGGTGGAATTCCCTTCCGGATTTTAACGGACAGCAGGTTTGGGAATCGGGCAGCAGCTTTAGGATAATCCTGAACAAGAGCGGCATAAAACTCGAGGTCTGTCATCTGCGGCACTGCAATCTGTGAATAACGCAAAGTCTCCTTTGGTGGACTCCTAACCATTTCACGGAGCTGCGCCATTGACGGTGGCCGAGATTTTCGCTTGGATTCCACGGACTTCGTAGTGCTAGGCGGAACATTGCGGGAAGCAGAGGGTAGGGGCTTCGGCATAGAAAACTTTTCGTTTTCTTGTTCCAACCGAGCCAGCAGAAGTGCCGTCATCTAAGAATCAGTTAGTATCAATTGTTATAAATTCAACCACCCATCTCTCTAGGGATACTTCACAATCCATACCTTGTCTTGACCAGGTGTCCTAGGCGTGGCATCTTCCTTCTTTTGCAACTGATCCCAGTTAACGTCATCCTCATCTGCGTCATCATCCGCTTCAGTAATCACATCCAGATTACGAGTCCGGTTCATAGAAGACGTGTCAATACGTAGAGAATCACGAAGACTACGACGTTGAACCGGTGTTGTTTGCAAAGAACCGGACATTGAAGAATGGCAGTCACTGGTGCTGTCTCGGGACCCCTGGTCGGAGCTATCCGAAGAGAGTGGAATATCCTGCAAGGAATACCCGCCGTCTGTAGATGGAGATCCGTGAATTGGACGAACGTCATCCCGTCTTTTGACAGGTGAGAGCTTAGGCGTAGACTCTGGTGAGACCGCATCAGGCTCTTGGATTTGGCCAAGCACTTCGTCATCACTCATCTCGGGAGATGGTGATCGGGAGTAGGCATCTTCGAATTCGTCGACCTCAACTGGCGTCTCTGAGTCAGGTAAAAATTTGGGTTCTGGGGTCAGAGCCCTTGATTTTGGTTCCGAGGCCGCAATATCAGGAACAAACTCCTCTGGTTCCAGGCCTTCTGACTCAAGAGACATCTGCCTTTGAAGATTATCCATGGCAATTTGTGGCTCGGTTTCCAAACTATTCCTCTTGTTGTAAAGCCCTTGTTCCATTTCAAGCTCAGACAGTGTGGGGGAATACCTGGTAGACGGGAGCAGAATCTGGTCATCGGTGGATTGTGGGCTGCCTTTTACAGATGACCCAATCTGTGAAAGCAAAGGTGAGACCGGGATTGAGACACGTTGTACCTGGGTGGGAGAAAGGTGTGGGGGCTCATAATCGATGTCTTCGTCCTCTAAAGTCTTAGTCTCCTCGTCAACCAATTGCTTGGAGTCCACATGAGCCTCAGTGGCTGTTGGTGTCATAGTATCTTGTAGTTCCTTCTCAACATCATCATCGGTCAAGTCTCGCAAATCACGCCCTGCCATAGATGCAGCAGCTATTGCCTTAGCTACAACATGTTGCTCTTCAGGAAAGTCTTCAGGATCTGAATATACCTCATCGTCCTTGACACGCTGGGCCTCCAACTCGGCTTCTAATAGATCATGATCTTCGACGGAAACTTGCGGAATAGGTGATCGTAATGGTGACGTGAAATCCGTAAGATCAGGCGTAGGCAGTGGTAGCTCAGGGGTTTCAGTAATCAAAATTGGATCCAGGCCGCCCGTATCACGGTAGGAGTCATGATCATTGACAGAGGACATATCATCAATCTCGCTAATATCAGAATACAAATTTTCACCTGCAATCCTTGAGATGGCCTTGTTCTGGAGCGGTGGTAGATCATTGACGTCATTTTCTTGCATATCCTTCACAATTGGCAGGGCCACCGGTGCCTCGATTAAAGACATGTGCTCTAACGCAGACGGTGATGATGCCGGTTGGGGCGCAATAGGGGTTCGCAAATAGGTGTTCTCTAGGTCTTCCGTCTCCGGCTGCAGTAGACATGTAGTATCCACCTCAGGCACTGGTGTGATGACTTCGTCCTCCGAATCTGAGATATGAGAAACATTTTTGTCGTCATACTGTAGCTCCATGGACGGATGGCTATCTTCGAGTTCCGAGTGTGAAGAGTTTTCTTGAGAAATGATTGATTCACCGTCAGCGTCAGACATTCCACTTCGACTATGGTGCTCAACAGTGGTAGCTAGAGACTTGATATCCTCAATAGACCCCGTTGTGGTCATTGAATCGTTGGCATCTTCCATAGGCATTGACTGCCGACTGATTACTGACGTTGGTCGTGACTCGAGTTGTGAAGTCTCCACATTCTCCATTTTCATCACTTCAGTTTCGGCCTCTGTAGCAGATGCTGACACCGCCTGGGGTAGGATATCAACTTGGGTTTCACTATCATCCAATGAGTGTCTGGCAGAACGATCTATAGACATGTTATCCGTATCCAAAAAGTCGCTTTGACCCAAACTTGACTCGGTGATAGTCTGGAGGATTTGTGATGTCGACGGAGGAGCCTTGAGTGACAAAGGCCTTGACTCCCCAGTGATTGAAGTTTCATCCTCTAGATCCATAGAATTGAGAACATGATGCTGTGAGGCGAAGTCCTTCATGGTCTCAATTGTCGGCGGCATTGGATTGATTAATGAATCTTTAACAGCTGCCGCTGTCAGGACATCAGAAATTGCATAGTTGTGTGTCTCGACGTCATGAGATTCAGAAACTTCAGCAATCGATTCGTGCTTAACCGTTTTTTTTTCATTGCTAGGCTTGGAGGAGACAATACTGGCACCAGACATTCTAACGGATCCAGACATCCTAACTGAGCCACTCTGGTGTACTGACGCAACCCGAGCCACCTGTATCTCCGCTTCTATATCGCCTAGAGATGGAGTACTATCTCGGGATCTGGCATTTGACCCGTCAGACACAGGTACTGAGTCAAGCGAGGGTGATCGCATTCCCTGACTTGAGTCAGTAGTAGTATCAGCAATCGGCGAGGGCGCTCGCGGTGTCAAAGGTTCGGTGTCAATATCATTTCCGGCTCTCGAGATCTCATAGTCAATCGAAATATTGCGATCCGGAATAGCTGTGATGATCTCATCTTCTGGATTTGGAATTAAAGATGACGATAGTGGTGATGAGATGTTTTCCCGATGAGACTGCTCGTATCGTGTTGGCTCTGTGGCATATTGTGGTTCTTGATAGACTTGTGGTCCCTGGTAATCCACCTCATTCATCACAAATGTCGGCTCTTCGTATCTTAGTTCCTGGTATACAGGCTCGATGTAGGTTGGTTCGATATACATAGGCTCTGAATAGATCTGTTCTTGCACTGGTAGACTGTATGCACCTGGCGCAATGACATGTTCATAGCCAGGGACAGTAGGATTGTCAAAAATGGGACTTTTCATTGGTGGTAATGTCGGCTCTGGGTTGAGATTCGTCGGCGCAGATTCGTCTTGCGAAAAACGGACAGTTACCAAAGAATCATGTGACAATGGAGGAGCTGGTGTAGGAGCACCACGGTCAGATGCAGCCTCCGAGCCAGATCGCGAATGAGATTCAGGACTCAAGGGTCTATCGATGTTATCGGAAAATTGGCTCTGATTCTGAACTAATTGATTCTGCGTAGGTTCCATAGTCACGGGAGTCTCTGGCATCGGCGTATATTGTGATGAGGAATATTGAAAATTAGCGTCCATTTTCCCTGTGTTTCAGACGGCGTCGAGACGCAGAGCCTCTCAGAGGGCTAAGAACCAAGATAATATATAGGCGCCAATTTCACCAGATACAAAAGTTATGACGTTTATTGGTCAAATTCGAATATTGATGTTACTAAGTTTCTGGCCTCCGCTAGTCTCAGTATCAAGGCGGAAATAGTGATGAAGCTATTCTGAGGTATCAGATTCCGGGCGTTAATGGAAGCAGATGTAATCCTCAAAGTAATGAGAGGCGGTATTGTGGTGAGTATTCAAAGGTGATTTGATATGGGTATCGTGATGTGCCGACAAGACAGGAAGTCTTTCTATCTTTTATTGGTAATGGGTATCGTGGAAATTGAGCTGCAATGCATACAAAAAGGCACTGTCATTTCAGGCTGCAGAGGCGCTGCAGCAAGTGGGGGAGTATACAGACGTGAATACTATGTGAAAAACTGTTTGTAGGACTTACAGGTCATTAAGGTATATCTAGAATAATAGGAAAGATCTCATAACATTATCTGTGACAAAATATCTGAAAGTCGCTATCAACTCGCGATACTAACATAAACTGATGGAGTAGACAAATTGACAAGTTTGCAAGGCTCGGAGAAGGAAAAAAGGAAAACCCTCATACTCTGAGGGTCAAAGTCAAACGAAGTACAAAAGGTAGTTGCTGCATAGCCAGGCGCCAGAACGCACGATGAGGTGGAAGCTTGCTTCACATTGAAGTCAGTGGGATCTTCCCTGGCTAAGAACACAAGAAAGGTACGACGATTCCCAGGGAAAGTCCGACTTTAAGAGTCTGGGAACCGAGAAACTACCCTGCGCCTGGATGACCCCTGCGGATAACTTATCCGCTGTCTTTGTAAGGAGAGAGCATCATCGGATACGCCAACACAAAAGAACAAAATCTACACATGAATAATCAGTCTTTGTCTATAGAGATCAGAATATCACACCCACCAGTAAGTACGTTATTGGACCTCAGTATCATCAATCTTTAGGTCTAGCGGCCAGTCATATCTACGCAACTGCCGTTGGGCTAAACAGCCTTGATCTATACATGAACACCTTCCCCATCCGGCTTTTAAACGCCACTTTAACTGACCAAGACTTGTCGTCGGCCTCTCGTCACGCATCGCCCTGCAGCACGGCCCCATTCAAACTCGTCGTTACAGCATCAACAGCCCCTGCTTCAGTACTATAACAAAACAAATCCTAACAATGACTTTCTATATCTTCCTACTAGTTTGCGGATGGAGAATCCAGCTGCCATGATTACTAATGAGTGCAATGTCGAGATCTATCTGCAGGCGGAATCTGAAGTGAAGTTAAGTGTTGTCTTTCTGCTGGTTCACGAATCCCAATGTGATCTTGGTTAGAGTCACCTCGCTCGTTTGTCTTGATCTTACCATCAAATTATCTCTGTTGTGCAACGACTTCAGTGACATATTGTATCCTGTACTATGGCTTCTATATGCAGATGGTGGACATAAACATGATGCATGTCGGAGACTGTCACGCATGCAAGTGAAGTCAAAGCATTTTATTATTACCAGATATCACTGTGTGCCGAGTCTTCATCGTCTGTTTCTATCCGCCAGAGCAATTATGTTAAAAATGGCAAGGATCTACCTCAATTGAGGACACAGAGAACATGCGGCGAAAATATATATATATATTCCAGAGTCATTTGCATTTTCTAGCTCAACCTCGTAGGGCCCATAAGGAGGAATCAAGGCCCTGCAGCCCAAAGTACTATTATTTTTCGCCATCACATTCACTTTCCACCAACCTAAATATCAACATCGGCTACGTCTTTCACTATTACAGAACTTGAAGGTTTGTCAAGGGAGTAATCGACGGTTCTAGGTCAAAGGGTTCCCTCCACCAACCTCAGGAGTTTCCCCTCAAACAGCCTTGTATCCCTTAAAATATATTGTTAAATAATATATCTGCAATCTTTACCATTATTCTAATCAGTCAAGCCAACATTCAGGAGATATCTTTGTGATATGTGTATCATCAGGGACCTCACAAGAAGACCATACCATTTTGGTCTACATACCTTTCATCGGCCATACCAAATTCGCCATAAAGTGGACCATTTACAGTTCCAGATCACATATATTTGTGACCCCCATTATGTTACAGGACATCCACAAGCATCGGGAGCTAATCCTCGAAGTCCTTGCAGTTTAAGAGCCCGCAGCCACAGCGACCGTTGGTGTTCCCGCCTGGTGACCATGCAGGTGCCCACTGCAGTCACCCACGAAACACGGGACATATATGCATGCTATTTCTTTGTACCTGACATGGATGAGGTTCGCCGTTCTGCATTGAGACTATTCTAAATTTTTGATTACATGTTCAAGCAAAATTCTATCTGAGTATCGCGACATCCGGCGGGCTTGTTATAATATAGCGGACTCTCAGTTAGGAATCGACAGTAGGTTATAATTTTGGCAAGTTGCTCCAGCTGCCGAATCGAGATAATAAAGAAAGGACAAAGAAAGATATTTTTTATTCAATTACTTGTTCCGGAAAGGAATTCCACGAACCCTATGCTATAGGGTTAGGGTCATTTCGTGATCTCACCATCACCCATGGTTACATATGCTTCCCATCCCATCTTCCATCTTAGCACAAAGAATATTTCAGCTATCGGAAACGTTTTAACCCAAAATTTCCCGTGATCTGTCAACAGAGCATCACTACTGACTCAAATCAACCTACATCTAGTCCAAAATCTTACCCCAAACCTGCCGATTTCCCATCATTCTCATACACCCTAGACACCCATCCCGAAACACTGGAGGCCCGTTCCTAACATCGACAACTCCCCTAGCATGCTCGTCACAACTTGCTTTTTTTTTTTTTCAAAATCTGATTTGTTAGCTACTATTTAGCCAATTGGAATTCTGATGTCCAACGTGCAGCGCTACTACAAAATACGTCACAGAACTGTCAAGCTATCAGGTAGGCAGGATAGGAAGGACAGGAAACGATGTTTCTTTTCTCTAAACTTCGGAAACGCGCAATCTTCCCGTTATCATTGTTTCAGAACTTCAATAGCTAAGCATGTGATGAAATCACTTTTTTTGAGATACCAGTCAAGATTATGTTGTAGATATGCTTATGTTTGATGATTAAGAACTTCGGTTATTCCTGAGTCTCAATAGATGTACATAGTAGAAAGGGAATTGACAAGATATAATAATGCCTATGTGATGTAATGACCAACGACTATAAAACAAAGGACAAAAACCACTCTAAACGCCTGACCCCTAGTAGCTCTACCCTCACCTACCCAAATCACCCTCCCAACGACAAAGTACACAAAAGACAAAAAGATGCACAAGAAATAAAGAAGATCTTAAAGATACAAATGATTTCCGAAAGAACCCTCCCTACTCCTAGATCCTGTCTTTCCAAACGCAAAAAAAAGAAATGGAGAAACAAACGCATAAACGACAACCAAAAGCCAACCAGATGAACAGCCCAGGCGGCAATTAAGACTCCACTCGCACATGTAAATACACAAACAAGCCACCTGCCAGGAATCCAAATCAAGACCAGATTTCCTTCATCTGTGAAATCAATCTCCCAAACGAAGATGTCTCTATAGCTAAGGAGGTGCTAGCATGTCAGAAGAAGACAGTTTGTCAAGATCGACCATATCGTCCTACGACAGGCCAGGACCATTGCCACCCTGCCCCGGCATCGGTGGCCGTTGCTGCATACCGGCACCACCGGGCATTTGACCTATGTGTCCCATTTGCCCTATCTGCATAGGGTTCATCTGTCCCATTTGCGCAAATTGCCCCATGGCACCCATCATATTGAGTTGATTCATCTGCATTTGCTGCATCTGCATGGGATTCATATGACCCATTTGTCCCATGGGAATTTGTCCTATCTGGCCCATCTGCATAGGGTTCATTTGCATGTGACTCATTTGAGGGGGCATGTGTTGCATATGTCCCATATGTGGGTGTCCCATACCGCCTATACCGCCCATTCCATTCAGCATTTGCTGCTGCTGTTGAATCGCCATCATCTGCCGTTGTTGAGGAGTCATAGGCTGACTCATCATGTGACCACCCATACCAGGCTGTTGACCCATAGGACGCATCTGTTGATGTTGCTGAGGCTGATTTTGCTGGGGTTGTTGAGATTGTTGAGGTATCGGCTTGGGCTGAGGCTGTGGCGTGGGTTGCTGGGATGGCTGCTGCGGTGGCTGCTGTTGTTGTTGCTGCTGCTGCGGTGGTGGTTGATGAATACTCTGATTGGATGGCCGAGGAGTAGAGTTTGACTGAGGGGGTTGCGGCGGGGGTTGGGGTGCATTTTGTGGAGTAGGTGTTGATGATGGCTGAGATGGTTGAGATTGAGATTGGAGCTGAGGATGGGGTTGATTTTGAAGTTGTGGTGTTCCATGTGATTGGCCGGGGGGTCCGGTTTGCGTAGGCCGCGGGTTCATAGGAACATCTTTGGTTGGATCGGTCCCTGGGAAACAAGCTGCTAATCTGCCATAAAGTTCTTGTAAAAGCTTTTGGCGATCAGCTCGATCTGCTAGAATGTCAAGTGTGTGTAAGTGGTCCCTGTCGATACCATTGGGATCAACTAGAAATCGTAATTCGAGGTTGAGAGTTGGGGCCGTCATAATAGCAGGACGAAGAAGGCTCTTAGTCTTTCTGTCTGCAAGATTAGCCAGAAACTGAAGATTGCCACTGAGACGCCGCAGGCACCTAGAAGAGAATAAAATTAGTTAAAACAATCGTGGTATCAGTGGGTAGTCACAAACTTACTCTTTGCAGTCTTTGAAGGCTTCCTCTTCCCAGACCTTGTTGCCTTCTTTCCTCGCTTCACCAGCAGTATATGAAAGTTGCAAAGTTTCGTATAAGAGTTCGCCATTGATGTCAGTTAAAACATTAAACCTCTCTTGTTCCATAGCATTCATTCTTGGACTTTGAGCAACTGGTGAGGCGGGAATTTGGTTCCCAGGAGCACTCACGCTGGTTGGAGTTGGGAAGGTAGGCGTTTGTGGGGTTGTTATCGTTGCACTCTGAGGTTGGTTGCTAGGTGGCGCCATGGCCGACTGCGCCAGTGGTTGGGGAGTAGCGAACTGCGGCTTCTGCATCGGCGTGGGTGTTCCCTGAGAGGCAACACTCATCGGCCGCTGTGGAGTGCCCATGGACATTGTGTTGGGAGGCATGGTCCGTTGCTGCATGCCAGGTGATTGCCCGGGAATAGGTTGATTATTGTTTGAAAATCCCATAGAGTTTGCCATCATGAAATTTTGATTGAATTGTGGCTGTTGGCCGTTTGGAGGCGCGGCATTCGCACCGGGAAAGCCTTGACCGGGAAACTGATTGCTCGGAAATCCTATATGATTAAAGTACATTAATATTCAAGTTCATTCAACATGTTTTCAACAGAAGATAGAGCGGTAACTTACTTGGCTGACTATTGACGCCCATATGCGGCATTATCCCACCCTGTGCACCCATCATCGCGGGATTTCCTGGCATGAAACCACCGGCACCCATATTTTGGAACTGTGGGTTGAACATCATGGGATTGCCAGGCTGTCCACCTGAAGGAATTTGTGGATTCTGGGGGTTGAACCCACCCGGCGCACCTTGCGACACGCCGGGGAAGAAGTTGCCGGAATTTTGATACATGCCGGAGATTGCGGAGTCGGAGGGACGGCAAACGTTGACAGGGAACAGTCGGCACTGGCCGTAGCTAGGTTGGCTATAGAAAATCGATCAACTAAAACAAACTAATGGCTGGTATGATTCAAGGGCGCAAGAAAATAGATGTGTCTTAGCAATCGAGAGGGTGTTGTAGATGCAGGCACAAAATATATCACAAGAAAGGATGAGCGGATATATGTTGGGCCAAAATTGAATCGTATAGATGAAGAAATCAGTCTAGTTCCCGCAGACCTATGTATACTGCGATTACAGTCACTGGGTGGAAAACACTATCGTCTAAGTCGGAGTTTTGAACAAAGATCTCGAGCTTGGAGATCAATATCTGTCGAAGTCAAACGCGGACAGACACAAACAAGGGCGCCGAATTGGTCCTTTTTTAAAAGCGCGCGCAAAGTGTTTTTACCAGAAAAGATATTTCTGGCACAATGAAAATGCTCAGATGGTAATGGCGTTGATCGCGATGCAAATCGATAACGAACGACTTAGTGCGGCGAACAATGACGCGCTGTAGCAATACAATTTGGTGTGCGCGATGAAGCGTGCTACGGCATCCGGCAGCAAAAAAGAAGTTGTGCGGGTTTCTGTGCTAGGTCCTAGGGGGGACAGAGCGCGGACGAGGCTAGGATTCGAGTGCGGCTGTCGTCAAGTCCAGAAAGAAAAAGGTCCACTATGGCAGGTGAAAATGCACGCGCAGGTGTTGAAAAAGGGACGATCAAGGATAGGGTGGGAATGTTAGGCAGAAGCAGTTGCCATTTAACGCAATTGACGCTGACTTTGCGCGATGAAGCACTCTGGAGGTCTTTGCGACTGATAAGATTACCAATTTTGTATTGCTTTGCGATCAAGCAAGTAAAACTACATAGCTTAGGTTGGAAGCTGCGACAGATTCTTGGACGGACGCGCCTTGGTGAGGCTGAACATAACCAACCAATAATACTGGTGTTCCAGACCGACATGATTCGCCTGATCTGGTAGCTCGTGTGGCGCCAGTGTGGCGTACTTGAAATAATGTCATTATTATTATTGTCATGATCTTGACATATACGTGATATGATTATGTGTTCCTCTATGATCAAACCATGATGTGTCTACTTCTCTATTAAACTTCAATTTCCCATTCGGGATATGTGACGTCTAGTATGGTTCAGGATTATCTACAACAACTTCGACCCCAGAGGGCAAATTCTATTTAGTGGCAAATTAGCATCAAGTATGATGTCACATCCAAGTTGAACTCGTCATGACACTAATCCTAATTCCTATTTGCGATGATGATTCTGGGCTTAATATGAATTGTTCTCATTGTCTGCGTCTTAAAGAGCCCATTCAATAACCTTGGAATTCATTCTCCGGCCTACGAAATATCGAAATTCACCACGGTGAATATTAGGGTTATACACGGGTTTAGAATCATGGAAGTCAATGTCAAATGACTTGTCAGGTTGCATCAGTGACTACGAAATCAAGATCCTCGCACATCTGTCATTTCCACTTTATCTGACTGGCCCGTACTGCATATCAAGTTGAAGATGTGACATAAGAATCCACACTCTCCCCCATGGTGCAGATATGATCTAGTCCAAAGTGCTGTTTAGGTGCAGGAATTGAGATACACCAATCATGAGTCACCCCACATTAAGTGATTAGCTCGCCGTTATCGGGGTGGCCATTAGACCCAAACGGGATGCATATACAGAGCCTGCATTGCGCCCGTGCATCAGTCATTGGCATGTCAATATATAGAGAATCTTGTAAGTTAAATTTTGCGATCTTGAAATTCTCCAGTGTTTGGCCTATACCCCGCCCCCGCCTTGTATACATCACCAATCACAATGTCGCCCTTCAATCTCGAAACTTGCGCCAGGCCTAACATCCTGGCTCTCAAGCCGTACCGCTGCGCGCGCGAGTAAGCACCCCTCCATACAGTCATCAATGCGCCGCTGACCATGTGGCACTGCAATTATCAGTGTGTAATCCACCAACATGCCAATACTAATAATCAGTCTTCAGCGACTACAAAGATGATGGCAAAAACGTCCTCCTAGATGCCAACGAGAACGCCTATGGCCCGTCGATCACTGCCAATACACTTTCCAACGACTCTCTTCTTTCTCAACGAGAATTCCTCGGGTTGAACCGCTATCCTGATCCTCACCAAGAACCTCTTAAGGAACTCTTATGCAAGCTCCGAAACACCCACACCCACACTCAAAAGACTCTGACTGCTACCAATATTTTTGTTGGTGTCGGTTCCGATGAAGCTATAGATGCCATCCTCAAATGTTTTTGCGCTCCCGGCAAGGACCGCATCTTGACTTGTCCACCCACATATGGCATGTACTCTGTCTCCGCCCAGATCAATGACCTCGCCATTGTCAAGGTTCCTCTTCTTTCCGCCCCTACCTTTGGTATTGATATTCCTGCCGTCATCAAGACTCTTTCTGAGGAGCCTAATATTAAGGTTGCTTACTTCTGTTCTCCTGGCAATCCTACTGGTTCTCTGTTGGCGAAGGAAGACATTAAGCAGATTCTTGAACACCCCACTTGGAATGGTGTTGTTGTTGTTGACGAGGCCTATATCGACTTTTCCGACGACAGCGCTTCTCTCGCAGAGTGGGTCACTGAATGGCCCAACCTTGTTGTTATGCAGACCCTTTCCAAGGCTTTTGGTATGGCTGGTATCCGTCTTGGCGCTGCTTTCACTTCTGCTCCGATCGCCCGGCTTCTTAACTCCCTCAAGGCCCCTTACAACATCTCCTCTCCTACCTCAGTCCTTGCTCAATATGCTGTTAGTACTGGTCTCCCCGTTATGCGAGAGAACCGCGAGAAGATTATTATCCAAAGACAAAGAATTATCGACGAGCTTCCCAAAATTGCCGGTATCGGTAGACTTCGTGGTGGTGTAGACTCTAACTTCCTGCTCTATGAGATGCTGAACGCTAAGGGTGAGCCGGATAACTCTGTTGCACAGGCAGTCTACACGCAATTGGCGGAACAAAAGGGTATTGTTGTCAGGTTTAGAGGTAAGGAGCACGGCTGTCTCGGATGTCTCAGAATCACGGTCGGAACGAAGGAGGAAGTCACTCGGTTCCTTGCGGCCATTGAACAGGCTTTGAAGGAGGTCCGCGGGGCGTAAGGACTACACTTCGGACATGGTATCAAGAGGGATGTAGTAAGGATTGTACATATATAAATAGCAATGCAGCATGCACCTTCTCAAATACCCTTGGTATTTACCTTGTGATGAGTCGATGACATGGTAATATGTTTTCACTTGCTAAAACTTGTTTTGAACTTTACGAAGACGACTAGCCATCGCGAACCTGCTTGAGAGTTATTGGTGGTGGCTTGACTCGGCCGATGGTCGCTGTATGTACATCAATATTAATACTGTAAGGGATGACGCCACTTGTTCTATGGTGACTTTACATGTGCATTATCAACACCACTGTCGCTAGCCTCTGCGCCGCTATTTCCAACCACTACCCGGTACTTTGCCATTGAGGCGCTGTTATCAGTTTGAGTTGAGAACACTGGCGTGTGCATCCAGCAAGGGAGTCAACGCAAGAATAAGACAAGGCTTTACAGGCGAGAGATAGCGAAGGTGATGGTACACACATGATGAAAAGCGAGATGGCTAAATAAGTGGTGAGACGGGGGAAGAAGGATGTGGATGAGAAATGCAGGCGGTGATGGGTACGTAGGTGTGGAGACAGAGGATAGGGAGGATGATGGGGATGCGTATCACCGGGACTGTGTGACATTGCGGAAGATCATAGCTTGAGAAGGGTGGGAGGGTAAGACAAATGGAGAGGGTGTGGATACGGCACATGGAAGGGAGGATTGTTGTGTGAGATAGATAGTGCAAGCGGGCCTTTAATAACCCGGGGAAGCTTGTTGAGTCAGGTCGTTAGGCCAGGATAGATATATTCGACGGGCTTCTTCAATTCTTATCCATAGCTGCTTGCATGTCATCATTCTTTGCATCTGCATCTCAGTTATACACACATAAGATTAGATTCATAATGGTCGACCTTCGCCCGTTTACTTGGCTCACCGGATCTTGCACCACCAGTCTTCAACCTCGCTCAAGCCTATTATCTCGAACCTGTCATTGCAAAAAACTCAAAAAAGCTCACCCAAAAGAAAGATGTCGATTATCTTCTAATCGTCGCCGCTGGTCCCGAGAAATGGCTTCCGCCCCCCAATGACCAGTCCGAGTATCCCATTTACGTGTTCTCACCGGATGGTTTGGTATACAGAGTCTCTCGTATCCATACTCTTGTTGACTTCGTCACCATCAGCAAATGGGGTTGAGTTCTGCGTTGCGCAAAAAATCAAAGAACTTTCCGAAGGCCGCCTAGCCGTTCTCCTCGAGATCACCACCCTCAAGATCAAGAAACTGGACATCTATTCCGTGGGAATTCGCGATAAGGAAGGCGAAGAGGCCTTACCATGCATTGGGGGCAGAATAGACAATAGGGCGTGCCTATTTTGTTCGAACAAAAAGGTCCGGAGAGTTCAGAAGAAGCTGCGGTGGAAGACGGTAGCAATTCTAGAATACATAACGAGGGATTCGGAGGATTTGGACTGACAAAGGGAGTTGGACGTCACTAGACATTAAACCACAGGAGAAAATGGGGGAAGAAGAGATCGGTTGGCAGAGAGCTTGCTAAATATATAGATAGTACAATCGGACAGGATTCACCGCATCGTGATTATGTGCCATATCGGGCAAGGTATTCTTGATCAGCGTCAACGCCATTGGGAAATCCTTTGCGATCTCAGGGTTTTGCATATTCACTAGAGCTGATAAACGGACAAGGATCATATTTCCGATATTTACCCGCACTTAACGCGCTCTCTGTCGCGCCAACTCTCATTGAGAGCTATTGACGACATGTTCAGGTTATTATCGGTATGCCGAGAAATTCATCAAAAAGAACGACAATGGAGTACATAATGTTATGACTTATAGCCTTTGAAGACTTAGTTCAAAAATTACAATTTTCTGTGTAAATACACGTTCTCTTTTGCGTTTACGACGTGTGCCCCGCACAAGCCTACTAGGTGGAGCATCGATTACCGTTTCTGGTTAAATTGGGGTATATCTCAAGATGTGGATGAACAAACCCATACGACCATACCAACTCAAAGAATCATCAAAACCCGTTACTCCACTCCGAAAGAAGAACGTTCTCGGTTTTTGTACGTGCTTCCTGGTCTCCATGTCCAGTACCATGGCCCTGATAATCCATTTACAGGCCCTCTGGGATGGATCCTCATAAATCCGATCCTCAGCCGACTAACATGCTGCAGTCAATACTATTATAAACCTGAGTTACACTCCTCAGCGACGTGTCAGTATGCCTGCTTTGGCAACTGAGACCCCTCCAACTCCTGTGGACCGTCTATGTAAGTTTCGTCTCAACCATATCCATTGAATCATCGCATTCCTACGTCTGGATGTCCCTGGCCAACTACAATAATATGTCTCCACTTTCCTACAGCACACTTATATATGCTCAGGCACTACTGTTCATTACCTTTTCATGACACAACATCTTACTAACTTCATATAGCCCGATCTACTACAATTATTAGAACAAAGACACAAAGACTCGACATGGATCCTAATTCATGGCAGCGTATCAGGTCATTGACTTCCCAAACACAGACTAAAGATTCGCCATCAGATAGAAACAGATCCAGAGCCAAGAGGCCTTTCGACATGTATGAGTTTGAGGATGACGATGGACCTACCTTCAAGAACAACAAGAACTCAGTCCCTATACCTACAATGACTCCGTTTAAAAAGTGGGTCTCTTCTGCGGGAACCCCGGCGACACCGGCCAGACCAAGTTCCTCTTGGGCTGCAATCAACGCATCCAAGTCTGCATCATATACACGCACGCCCAGAGGTCCTGGTACCCCAATGCCCATGTTGCCAAGTGACCCGCCAACTCACAATTCTGATGTCGAGAGAGCAGGCTCTGATAACCTCGATGAGGAAATGGAAGAGGCTGAGGAATTAAGGGAACACGAGCAGGTAGCTTTCTCCGATCATAATGATGGGCCCCCCAGTGCGACTCAAGATGAGATGGACATCACAGCTCAGATATTTTCCGAGGGCGCTGGCCGTGGAATGAGTACTTCACCAGAACGGGAACCGTCTTCTAATGATAGGATAGACGCACATATTCTGGAATCTAGCTCACCTCAGATGATCAGATCTACCATTGAGAAACCAGGTTTTGGTACCTTGTCTCGAGATGGCTCTTCAGATAGTGCGACACCGTCT
This sequence comes from Ambrosiella cleistominuta, assembly GCA_017139545.1. NCBI lineage: Eukaryota > Fungi > Ascomycota > Sordariomycetes > Microascales > Ceratocystidaceae > Ambrosiella > Ambrosiella cleistominuta. Next base: position 13,852 of record JABFIG010000040.1, on the reverse strand, counting down.
TCATTTGTAATTGCGAGCAGCCGCAACCTCGTTAGTCAGTCACACACCTCCGGCCACTTGACCAAACTCGAAGATGATCAGAAATATAGTTTCCACTCAATCATCGGACACCGTTCCTTTGGCCGTGACCCCAATCACTTTGAGCTGCAAATTTGCTGGGAGAAAAATGAGAAGGAAGAGGACCACTCGTGGATCAGAGAGGAAGAAATCCAGCTTGATGCTGCGGGGTTTTATTTCCAGTACTGGCGGAGTGTTGGTGGTCGTCAAAAGCATGTTGAGAATCCAGATCTTTGGTACATGTTCTCAGTTGACCGGAGCCAGGGCAAAGGTAAGAACCGCAAGTTTTTGGTCTCGTGGTTGGGGTCGAAGGAGCAGTCCTGGGAACCTTTGAAAAGTGTTGAGGCGAATGCCAAAGAGCTACTCAAGGAGTTCGAGAAGAAGGAAAAAGCGGAAGAGGCCCTGGGAGGAAATAGGAGGAAGGATGGCCATAAGGATGTGGAGGCGGAATCAGCTGACTGGAATGAGCCAGGTCGGGAAAGAGGGAGACCGCCCAAGTTGAAGACTGGAAAGGAGTATAGAATGGTGAAGAGAGAGGGAACACAAAAGGTTACTAAGAAGAGGGGAAGACCAAGTAAGAAGGTATAATTACGGAATAAAGTTGGGTACTATGCTTGGGTAGGACAGGACAAGATGGCGTTTTGGTGGATTAACTCGGGTTAGATTTTTTATTTATTTGTGATGTTTAATCTCATAGTTTTGATATGCCTCGCAATTCCGGATGTCAACACGTGGTGTACAAGGCCGAGAAGATATATCAGCTGAACTTCGTAACATAGTATCACCGCATTGTTACTCATTATCGTCTCTTCAGGTTCCTGCACGGCCAAATCCTGACTGATATCACCGAAATTAGTGCATGTTGATGTCTCAACATCATATTCGCCCTTGATGTCATTTGGAATTTCTTCAAGATCAGACTCTTCACAACACGAAGGTTTTGAAGATGACGATACGGATGCTAGTAATGCGCGGCCTCTGTCAGACTTGATGTGCAATTTGGCCATTCAGTGTTTCTCTGCACAGGTACACTCGTCCTAACGGTAACCGTAGTGCAGACAGTAGCGCGGGATGACCTGTGGGATGTTAACCTTGTTTACGTGCGAGGAAGTGGAGAAAACGGAAGTTGGGAAAACTTACTCAGCTTTCTTGCTTAGCTAGGGGGACAACAGATGATTTTTGTGTTGCCCACAAACGGGTTATGGGAATAGTTAGTCGATATTGATCAATGATGGTGTCGAGAAGGCCGTGGATAATGATATAATTTAGGGTTGTCTGGCTGAGATCTTCGAAAGGGTCATCTTCCGCGGGAAGAGTCGGGATCGCTTTTTGTCGACGAGCTATAGTTTTGACAGGCTAAAAAGATGAATTTTGGAGGATGAGAAGAAGGTGAGGATGGAACAGGAGAGTTGAAACCATGGCGAAGGATAAATTTCCAGTATTGTGAGCAGACGTTGTGGACAAGGTGATGAGGAAAGCAGTGGTATGAATCATATGGTTAAATTTAGAAGTCATGACCAGAATCGTGGGGACCGATTGAAGTGAAAATGAGAAGTCACAGAATAGGAAGTTGCAACAAAATCAACCAACCGGAGTCTTCATTTAATTAAGGCTAATGATACAGAGAGATAAACGGAAATGACTGGGGATGCTCCATCTAATTCTTATCGCATCCACACTTATCGACTAGCAAGAGGACCTGTCTACATTCCTTGCAGACAAAATCGATAACCTAGCAATTGTGTTAGCATGAGTTCGGCAACATGTTACATGTGTCATGACTTACTGGACCCGCCAGAGACTGGACAGGCAACAGAATAGGGCTATTTTGAGGAGGGTTTGGGGGTACTGGTGTGACAGGCTCGTCCATGTTATCAATAATCTGCATAGAGAAAATAATAAAACAAATTGGAATGAATGTAGATAATTGAGTTGACTTGGCGGTTGGAGAGCAAAGAGGAGAAAGCTGGCAGGTTATATGTTTGTGCTTGGGGAGATAGAATGAATTAAAATACTTGGAAGCTGCTTAATGGTGACATCTAAGATGAAAAAATACATATGGAGTGATTATAGAATTCATTATTATGGAAAAATATTGCATCGCAAAGTTTCATGTTAGATTCATATTGGATTGGTCTAATGGGTTCCACAAACCCTAGTCTAAGATAGGTAATTAGCTTTCCTAATTAGGAAAGTCATTTCAACATGACCATCACCACACCTCTATATTGACTTTAAGATTGATTTTGGAACAATACAAGATTCCAAGCCTGCTGCACAGACACTAGGAATGATCACTCAAAGATCCTTAACAAGTACCTCATTCTCATGTTTCAAGGTCCTGTACAGTCTTAGCTCCGCAACCAAGAATCCTAAAGTTGAACTTGAAGAGAGTGGCAATGAAGGAGTTGTGCCCTTAACGGCATACAAGACCAGGAGGAAGATACAAGAGAGAAAACGAACAAAAAATCGCATTAGGTCGTAGGTCCACAGTTGAAAGCATAGTTACTGCAGAAAAAAAGAAACCGACAACGACAGGATTCTAACCTGTGCGGCCGAGGCCATGAGATTTCTAGTCTCACCCATTAACCACTCTGGCACATTGCCTTCACGAGAGACCGGTTGTTATTTCACACTACGTCACTTAACATAAAGGAGCAGTGGACTAAAATATCAAGTATCGTATCAACCTTGACTGGACAAGACCGAACTTTATTGCCAAATAGACATGTGCTGCAATAGGATGTAATGAGACTATAAGATACACCATACGCTTCTACATCTACCATGTCATGTTTCCATTGTGGGCTATAATTAAGTGATGTATTGAGGAGTAGTTATGCTAGGCCAAAAGTTATCCTCTATGAAATAGTCCACCTAATGCTAAATATCCTTTTCTTTTTGTTTCCTATCTACAAAAGTCCTACCATTTCATTTACATCTAATATTCCTGAGTTCTGTGTCATGCTTCGCTCATATGTTCCCAATGAAATATCTCCAATTGATTTCCAGCTAAAAGTACCAAGTCCATCAAAATGACAAAATGTCCTGTGGTCCATCATAATGATGTCATGTCTCCATTTCTCTGTGCCATATTCCGTAGGTATGTCGTAAATCCCTCCTTTTCATTGTTCAAGACCTCAATAACCTATAGATGTTACCTTCTTGATGTCCATCTAGTTCTAGCATGTGCAGACCCCGCCAGTAACACTGTGGCTACAATGAGAGCAGACTGGAACCTGAACATTCCAGCCTGAAGCCTGATTGTTGTTCATGATCGGAGCGCAGGCAAATTCCTGGGAATTGTGCGCAATCTACCCACAACAAATGCAAGTGTGATATTTAGAAACAGTTTGTTGCTGTCTCTGGTAGATGACCCGAGTATCAGCCTCATGCTCAGCTTCTCTAGCAGGAAAACCTCCGTGATTCGGGTAAAGGTCACTAAACCAAGCGGATCCATAGCAGACCCAGCAAGGCCGAGTCTTGGGTACCTATCCTGGGTATTAGATGCCATTTAATGGAACGGTTATCTTTTGACGATTTCTTACCTGACATCTGCGGTTAGAGGATATGTTGCGATGGCCAGACATATTGTCTAAAGTTGAAGATTGGTGGTTTAATTCAGTTGCAATGGTAGATATGATGTTTGCAATGTGATGGTGATAGTATTGGTAGTGATTATTGGTGGTTGATGTTTTGTGGTGTGTGTTTGTGAGTTGTAAAAGGAAGGAAGTTAAGAATACAAATCGGCGGAGGAGGGAGAAATATATAACCATCATATCATGTATACGGCCATTCAGTCCGCCAGTCAGCCTCTGGTTGATTCGGCCCTATACACTCTCTAAGTCCAGAAACTCAGCTGTCTATCCGATATCTTGGCTGGTCGGAACCCGAACTCACTATCCGGCTAATTCTATGGGACTTTGGGTCCCGACCCGGAGAAAATTATGGAACTCATGGCTGCATTTCAATTATGGTAGAATACGCTGGAAATGAGTTCAAGATTCTGGATAGAAGATAGAAGATTATGATGGACCTTCGCCGCTCCTATATCCAATGAGATGGTGGGATAGAAACTTCAAGGCTCGCCTAATCTGGGAAAAAGAACTCTCGAGACCCTGTAGGAAACAGTAGAAACAAAATATATGTTCCGATAATTTCTCTTAATGGTTCATGTGGTTTCTATTAGCTCTTTCTCGGCTTTATGTCTTTACATTTGACTTGGTATCCGGTTCAGCATATCTCCAAGATCTGTTTTGTAAGTTTACAGAAACATTCAGACCATTGAAGACATCCCAACTATACTTTGGTATGCAAGTGGCAGCTTCATGAGCGGCTTTTGGTATATGCGGACACCGACCAAAAAGTATTAAAGAGTCATGTTGATCATGAATAGTGACTATGGAAGTTAGGAGAGAAACATCTCACATGACAGTTGAAGGATTGTGTTGATAATTGGCTGTAAATGGAAATTTCTCGCTCAGTATATCAGTTATTGTTCAAAAAATGGTAGCAAAAGTATCAATGCCCATCGACATTGGACCCAGCTAGATACCCAAGGTGGCTCCATAAGGGTCATATAACAAATATTGTCATAAACCTCAATATAATCTCTAATCAGAGACAATACTTAAGATACATTTAACAAGTGTGGTTGATTGCATTTAACCCATTCTAAACAGGGCACAAGTGGGAACTATGACACTAGTACCATATTGGCCTATATCCCTTTGTTATGGGCTCCTTTGTCTTACTGTTAGCTAGATCTGTGCTAGTGAACTGAACAAAGGCTTTTTGTCCCATGCCATCATGGCCGGTTGTTGGGCGACTCTGCCCAGCAACAAAACCTGTTGAACATCACATATGCACACTAATTTATCATGAGCCTGTGAAATAGCTATTGAGAATGCTAATAACATAGTTGCTGCATAATGAATGTGCCGTGTTATGACAGAAGATATTGACATGTAACACGGAGGTTATATGAAGTACAAGGATCCCATTGTTGTGAGATCCTTGCTTATAATAAATAAGGATGGCCCTTGTCTTCTTTACACTCCATGTTGTAAGGGTGGTTTCTGTTATCAGTTTGTCAATATTATCATTCCAAACAAACATCAGATACACGTCTCTATGAGCCAAAAGAAAAGAATGAATAAAAGACTGACCATTGATTCAAGACTTGTAGTGCATCCATAAAATCGATCCCATTGACTGTATATCAGCACTGAAGAATAAACCTACTGTGACTTGAGTAATAATCAACTTAATCACATGACAAGCAAGATAGGTCATCAAATTTCTGTCACCTGCTTTCATTTAAACTGTTAGTGATATAAGATTCAAAAATATATTTATGGTGGTATGTGTCAATTAGTGGTATTAGTGCTAGTCAATACAAAATAATAAATACAAGAAATTCGGTGAATGTCCATATTATGTGTACTAGTCCTCCGAATACCATGCAAAAGCCAAAATGCCGAAATATTCGCATTCAACCCTTTTGTGTACCAGCCCCTCTCAATGTTAAAGTGTCTCCCTTTTTCTGTCTCTTAGTGTCGGATTTGATATTTTTCATATTTCTATATCCTCTCTGCATGTCTGGTGTTTCCCCAGGACTATTTTCCCAATAGCTGTTATGTATCCCTTTTTGTCGTGCATCAAATCACTCTCAGTGCTAAGGACATTGCTAAGACTATGTTTCTTAGTAGAACCGCTGAGTCTGGTAGGGGAAATAAGTGCCATTCTGTACAGTACCACCACAATAGCCACAAGTAACAACATACTACCTGACTGGGTGAGCAACAAAGATGCACCTGCACAGCGGATTGCCCGGAATAGTCTGTCCGCAGCGCTTGCAAACCCGAAGATTGAGTTGACGGCGCTGAGCCTTCAGAAGCTCAGCCATCTCCTGTTCACACTGAGCTTGACGCTCAGCAGCGTATCTTCTGGCATTCTCATCAATCCATTCATCTTGTTAGTACTGTTTGTTTGATCTTGATTAAAGTTTTGTTGGCACTTGTTCTTGGTACTGGGTGTAGGTAGCACCAGTCACGATGGGACGGTAGCGGTTGCTGAATGGGTGGGTATACTGGATGCAGTGCCGAAAATGGCGGCATTGGCAGTTGTTACTATCAAAGCCGCAGCTGTTGCAGAGGTTGGTGGATGCCTCCGCAATACCCCCATGCTAGCGGCAAAGGTCTCCCAGATAAGTGGGAACATAGAATATTCTGCAGGGTTAAGACTGAATCCCGTCCTGTTTATGGCCAGTATTTCGATCCGCAACTCCTTGTGTCAAGACTTAGGCCACTTACCAGGCGTTGGTTCGAAGCATTGTTATTGTTAGGGTATGACGTGATGTTCCAGTTGAGGCTGATTGATATCTTGGTATGTCTGTTGGTATATAATGGGTATCTAATGTCGATTATGATAGTTGACAGCTCTTTTGTTGATTAGTATATCAGGTTTGTATTGGTGTGAATTGGGGGAGGAAAGGAGAGAGGAATTTAACTCGGCATGAGAGGGAGAAATATATAATCATCGGACCGTGTATCCGACCCCTCAACCTGCCAGCCAGCTACCGACTTAGTCAGCTCCGCACCGGGCCTGTATCTGGTATATTGACTGCTTGTCCGGCTTGGTTGCGAATGCATTATTTTAGAAATCTGGCATATCCGGGCCTCAACCAGGCGAACTTGTAGAACTGTAAGCTATAGACATCTCCAGCAGCATCCTTTATAACATTAAGGCTAACAGACTATCAGTCTGGTAGTTTGGCTGTATAACAGACAGCCACAAAAGGATATCTAAATAGTTACTTGGTATAATATTCTGACTTTATGACTGTTTAGCAAGTAAAAACCAAATGTTGTTGAAAGCTTTGGAGTTTTGACATTGCCTTCAGTTTGCCAATCAAGCTCACTGGATGCTACTTACACTACACAGAGGACTCCTTTGAGCCGAGGATAACTATTGGGCGGCTCAGTATGCAGTTCCTTTTAGCTACAACACACTAGGGCTGGTCTCCAGAGTCCAATAGCGAGAGTCTGATGGGGCGACTGTATTTGGCACCAAATGAGTGGACTGCAGATTATAAATATTTTCCCTTTTTGGTGCTAGTAGACACATCAAGTACTAGCTACATATATAGCCTTGGAATGAAGGAGAAATTTCGTTATCCGTGGTATGATCGCATTTGCAATTTTAAGCTTGATACATAATGCTGGATTTCTTGACAAATAATGATAAACAGTATACCAAAAAATAGCAATATTGGCCATCAAAGAAGGCTAATAGCTACTCATCTAGGTATATCTCGGTTACACAAGTCATCCTAGAGATCAACACAGCATTTTCTGATATAGAACTTCCCTGAGGCTGGAAAGAAGGGAGGAGGGGATGCCATTCGCTCTCTAGTTGCTCGTATCAGAATTCATCATTTTAACTATCAATCTTTGAATTCGGATTGTGGATCAAGATTAACGTTAGTATTACAGTGGGCTCAACATACTTTTTCCACGAGAAGAGCCAACTAGAAATAGTAAAGATGATGAGTACTCCAAAGGAGCCCCACCAAGGAATAAGGATGATCCAAAGTAAAGTAAACGGGACAATATGAGCGAAGTAATGATTTTTATGACAATTTGGGTGTCTAGGAAGCCTCATATCACTTGACATGGCAGCAGTCCCAAATGTACACAACCGAAACAATTGTGTTAATTATGTTTACTGTAGGAAATAGGCAAAGCAAATATCATAAATCAAATTCGACACATTACAGAAAGTTTAATATGGAGGCAACAAGATGATGTTTAAAGTTTAGCATTTTGTTTACTCAAACAAGAAAGTTAATAATCACAATAGTACAGGGGAAAAGTCAACAATACGTCAACAACCCACCCATGGGTTAAAGCCATTTCCTATGGAATGACAAAAAATTGGAAGGCTCACAAGTCAAAGTAATAATCATTAACCAAAGCTAATCTACGTTTTCGCCAGTGGGTTGTCAGCAGTTTCACTCATCACAAACATCGGACACAAACAAGTATACATTCACAGGACACAATTCATACCGAAGATGAAAAAAGAGATGTAAGAAAGCACAGGATGGACTTTTATTCAAACACTGATAAGTGTTTGCGAGACATTGGGCCTACCACTGCGTACAAAACAAAAACTCATGGTTGCTAGAATAGGAAATTTTGATATGTTTCCCTCAATTTCATGGACATTTCAGGGAAAAAACAGACGTATCTAACCCTGACGTCTTACTCGTAAGTAGCTGACGCTACCCCACCTACATTTGTTTTCCAAAGACAGTAAGAGAAGGGCCTGATAACTAATTAGTGACAGTAAGAGCCCAACTAAATACTCTTCCAGTCAAACTTTGGTATGATTTGATTGTTCAGTTTGGTATTGAAGACTACATATATTAGGGTTAAACTGTCCCCTTCCTGATTGGACATGAGATTATGATTGGGGTGATTTGTTTATATAATTGCTGTGTAAGCCACCGCCAACATCACTAGCAAAGCTGTCAAACAAAAATGTCTTTTGACTCTATTGGCCCTCTCTACAGGTTTTCTACTGTTGCTATTCGAAATGAAACCCCCGCATGTTCGTTAGATCTAAATTGCTTGTGTAATGCTCACTTCAAATAACAATGGTTGTGTTGTTGCAGAATCACCGCTTTGGATATTAGCGTTGCCTTTGGTGTGAATCTATTATTATAGAGAAACTTCATCGATGCCTAAAGCCTCTACAAGGTTTCAAATCAAATACGCAAACCCTGTGATGTCATAATTTAAGATGGATATTGAGAAGTAGGTTATAAGATGAATGGTAAAATGTTTCTCTTTGACAATTATGTTAGTGGGAATCTTGGCTTGTCGTATAGATATTTACCCTTACCTTTCCGCTTAATATTTTTTGTATTGGCCGTCACTACATAACTCTGACACCAAGTAGAACTAACTTAGTTGATAGATAGTATTTTAAAGCCCTCGAATTCAAATGATTACGTCTAGGATGTTATGTCGCTTTCCCAACCAGTCGATGCAATGAATATACTAACTCAACTGTTTCCTACACATTCAAATTTACAGGATGACCGTAAATGAATGTATTCAGTGTGGATATTACCACTTCAAGCTTCATCTGAGACAGTATTAGGATATCTATATGACCCGATGATTCTCAAAGCTAGTCCTTAGACTAGATCTTGTAATGTCCTAACAACTGTGGTTTGTCACTATACAGGTGCGGTCATGTAGTTTTGTGGTTTCATGCTTCATACACCCCGTTTACATTGTCGTTTGAACTGATACTATCATCACAACTCAACGGCCACTACTGACACTTAGTGACCTTCTTAAAATTAGATAGTCACCCGTTTCCCAATAAGGCAACGTGCCAGAGTGGTTAATGGGTGAGACTAGAAATCTCATGGCCTCGGCCGCACAGGTTCGAATCCTGTCGTTGTCGATTGGTTCTTTTTTTTTGGAGCATTTTGGGGTTTGCTTCACTCTACAGACTATATTAATAGTAAAGCGAGCTACCATCTCAACACCATTTTGTTCATCAAACCTAATTAAGGTGTCCTACTGTTTTTCTATTGTGTGCAACGTCTAGAAGTAGGGTTGATTTAGGGTCTATTGACCGACCCACTTCGAAGATTTCCTATTTAGGCAAGTAACTTGCTGCATTTTCCTTGTGATGCTTTACACTAACCAAGTACAAGTGACTATGAACTTTTGTTATATGAAACAAAAACGATATCTTTTTTTTACCGACCTCGACAAACATAGACCCAATGGTGATTGACCCTCCATTCTGGAGCCTTAACAAGCCTGGAGTCAACGAATACCTGATGGTCAACCGTCCGCCTCTACCTCCGGTAAGTGGCTATACACTAACGATGTGTCATATATTTGAGAGTCTGTTGCTGACTATTCAGAAACCTTCTACTCTCCGGGGCGGGAATATCCAGAAAGGCAAGGGGATCTAGGTTCTAGAAACTGGATCGCGGTGGGGTGATGCGTTGGGGTTTCCGATTAAGATAAAGCCTCTGGAATAGAGAGTGAGGAAAAGATGGCGGGGCGTTTCCATTTGGACATACAGTGATGTTGATATAAATACGGGAGAAGAACCTTCATGTAGCACTATAATAAAGATTTTTGTTAACCTGAAGTTGTATTGTGAATAAGGAACAGCTTATGAGAAGTCAAAATATCTTGTGTCAGTGGATTGATTCTTGTTTATACTTACTTACAAACTGTAACAACGCGCCCTAAACTACTATTACATCGAGATTTACTATCATTTCACATCAACATCAAGCTTACCTATTCTCTCACAGCAACCCATACTAAGGTTACTAGCCTTGGTAAGACAAGGCGTGACGACATGGAATGTGTAATATGATAGACGCAACAAATGTGCCGTGAAAATTTATCTGATGAACTCGACAGAGATATGGGACAGTAAATAAAGGGAATAAATTGGTGAGGGTGGGATTGAAGTTGAGACTCGAGATGGATGGAAACTCTTGTTCTTGATATGTGATGGCGGTTCGAATGCTCATGAAGTTGTTGCAAGATGTACTGTAAAATACTCTAGAGTTCATATGAGAACATGTCAGGATGTTTTCTACTCGGTTTGTATAGTTCATGTGTTAGCATCAGACATTCTCATGTGTTGATAAAAAGTATAAGCGATGTTATTTGGTGCATTCATTCATGATCATGATATTGACGAATAACACCGACTTATAATTTTTAGTACAGCATACAAAGAACATAGCCTCAAATTCATCATCTACTCCGTACATACACGAAGCCTACTTTACATTCACTCCCGCCACACCGTCTTTTCCAGACCTAACGTGTCTATCATGGTTCTCATCTTTTTACCAGTTTCGTATTCCCGCCAATGTTCACCCTGATCAGAGAGTAGCAAAGTTAGCCGCTGATACCTGTACTTTGTAATGGGTCATTTTCAGTATTCCATCTGACATACCGAGTGCGCTTTGGCTTCATCGCCTAGAACTTCGTGCTGATGAGGCCGTTTGGAGATATTCTTTTTTCTTCCATAAATATCCCCCCTCCCCTGGTGCACTACTTTGATAACATCAATTGTCCGAATCATTTAAATTCATTGCTATACGGCAGGAGAATCAGAAATAGCAGCCGACTTCCAATATTTCCAAGCATCGAAGTACACCCAAAGTACTAGCTATTATTGATAAAGTTATCTTAACCTTGCCAGGATCTTGTGATAACTAGTGAATGCAGTACAGATGTCGTACATGTAGCCCGTAATAAATAGGTCATTCTGACAAACTTTGACGTATTAACTCTATCCCACGCTCATGCTGTTGAGATATTCAGCATGATACTTTGCTAGCACAGTCAATAATCCAGCCTGTAGTCTCCATCCATCTTCAACAAAGGCATTGCCTCATCACTATCACGGCACCCTCTAACCACAACACCATCTCGCAAGCCTCCCAACCAATCCCATTGAAATTCTCCACTACCCATGAACTCAACCTACTAGAACCGCAACGGACTTTTCACGCTTGGAGATATCTGGTCATGCGTATATGAATAACGTGGCCATGCAATATATATGCGGTATCCCGCTTGAGAATGTTGGTCCTGCTGTGCAGCCTGTAAGTTTGATTTTGAGATAACTGGGAGAACAAATGAATGATCAAGAAATGAGAACAAAGTATATATGAAAGGAGAAGGACTAGAGGGGAATGGGCGGTGGAGTCGATATTTATACTCATTTTAAAACCTGCTTTATTCTCTATTTTCTGAATACAAGATAATTACTTTAAGGTTCATATCAAATATTTCCTGCTATTCTCTACGCATATCTGACTGTTGCTCTATCTCACACATTACTGCCTCGATTCTACAGTCGTTAAACTATAGGTCTACACCATCCTTTCCCAACTCATTCATCCTCACTCCATTGTAATTCCAAAATGATAAACATGCTCACTTATTTCCATCTGTTTCCAACCTAAGCTAACCTCCCCGCCCACAGGGCTCCAACCCCGGCTGTACCTGTGCCTGTGGCCAGTCCGTCACCGCATCTCTCCATTGTTCTGTCTGCGGTGCTGCGCCGTCCCGATCTTCATAGTAATGGCATCAAAATTTATTTGGCGCCAGGAGGATGAGTGTTAGTTTTGTGTCTTGCTCATACATTGATCGTATAATCATACCTCTGCTAAGGGTTTCCGGTAACACATTCGTGCAACCTGATCAAAACTTCTGTTAGAATGGCCCGTGATGCTGGCCAATCAATACACATGAATGTGATTTTTGCACAATACGAACAGAATATTGCATTAAATAAATGAATGTCATTTCATATGAAAACTCTATAACAAGCCCATGGTATCTCTAATCATCCTATTCCCCCGACCGTGGCATCCTATAGTTCCAACCGCTTCTGTCGTTCCATGCCTTTCATTCCATTTCTTTCATTATTTGCATCCTCTTTCTTCACTGCACGACTTGATGGTACTGAACATTCCCATCCGACGTCGGAACAACCGCATAAACTATCGCTCTCTGCTCCCCTCTACCCCCTTCCTGAACAACAACCACCCTCCTCTCTCCCGTTCCCGGCACCTCCTCCACCCATGTTCTCTCCGTTACCTCATTCCATCTTCCCGGCCCTGGGCTCGGTGGCCGGGGACTACCATACGCTTCTCTATACGAATCCCTATAAGTCTCTCTGTACGGATCTCTCGACTGTGGCGGCGGCGCCACGTACGCCGACTGGTAGTAGGGTTGTTCATATGGCCTCTCTGGCAACGGGGGCGTCATTAGATACTGCGCCGGGCGGTCCCGCGTATCGGGGTATCGAGGGTCGGGAGGGTAGGCGTACGAGGGGGGCTCTTGCGGTGCCTGGACAGCGGGGAGGTGTAGTGGGGCCGGCGGGAGCGACGGCGTCTGAGGGGGTGGGGTGTATGGTTGGTGTGCAGTGTTGGGGTTTGGTAGGTTGCGGTGGGGGTTGCAGTGATCGATAAGGAAAGTTGGGGCGGTGAGACGGGTGGTCATTTCCCAGGGCGGGCGTTCGAGGGGGATTCGGTAAGGGGCAGAGGGCAGAGGAGTGGGAAGGTGGGATGGTGAGAAGGGCATTTTTGGTGGTGTGTTGTCTGTTGTTGTTGTTGTGGTAGGTTCTGACTGATGACTTTTATTGTGAATGTAGTTGGTGATGAAGAGAGATGACGCCAACGGGTTGGGAAAAGTGGTTGTTTTTTGTTGTTGTTGTTTTTGGGTTTGGTTGTTTGTGTTCAGTCGTTGTTTCGCGATTGTTTCGTGATTTATGTGAATGTTTTGGTTTTTTTTTTTGGTTCTTTGCAATCGTCGATAATGTAAAATATTCCGTTAATCACCAGGTAAAATCAGGGCAAACCCCTTCACAAAAACAGAAAATTTCAAGAAGACGAAAAGAACAAGAAAGAAAATGATGACAATATGAAGGAAAGAAACTTCAAAAACAGAAACTTCCCAGCAGAGCCGCACCTGCCATATTCTCTCTTTATATTTACCTCCTTCCCTAATCCTCCCCGGACCCCAACCCACCCCCATCCCGCGTCCAACGCCACCCCTTCAATCCCCGGCCGAGTCCCCACCCACCACCACCATCACCACTACCATCACTTTACCACCACTTTACCACACCCCACCCCTTCCACTTTGTACATTCGCTTCAGCATCACCCACCCGGGGTCCAACTATCAACCGAAGAACGCCCCCCCCCCTTCCCCGGCCCC